>JACXGJ010005163.1:0-40511 GCA_016801105.1 Esox niger
TAACACACAAAGACAATGGGAGCAGAGGGAACATATATACTGAGGGGAATGACTAATGATGATCAGGTGTGCTAAACGGGACAACAGGTGCAATGAGTTGATGAGATGAGGCGATGGTGTCAGAAGGCCGGTGACGTCGAACGCCGAAGCCCGCCTCCTGCAGGGGGAGGATGGGCAGTGGATGGCGTGGTCGTCACATTGAGAATATTTTCTCTTGCTAGCAAGCTAATAGTTTTGAGCTTATTTTACCCACCAATGAATACACAGAGAAATAGGCCTACATCACTAATAATTAAAAAATAACTTAGAGGCTAGCTAGCTGATTTGAAACCTTAATTGTGCTAGCTAGCGCAGTAAGACCATTGACACTAAAACAATAACATGTGCTTTGGACCAGCTTGCACAAGGCAAAATCTAGCAAAAGACAATGCAGTTGCTTTCTTCCTCTGTGGAAGAAAGAAAATAATAAAATAATTGCAATATTTGCTGCTTGGACCCCTAATTAAAAACTATAGGGTTCCTGCTACTTCCCTGCTTGGACCTCTAATTATAACAATAGCTCCCTGAGGGAGGAAATTTGGTGCCACAATGGGGACAAGCAAGCGTACAGCATGACTATGAATACAAATACAATCACACCTTGTAAGGCCCTACAGGGCCCCGCCTCCCATGCTATACATTTTCCAGCAAAATCTGCGTTCACTGATTTCAGAACACATCTTCAGAGCGTCTCGAACAGAGTGTGGCATAAAAGGCGTGGCACTCCCTCAGGGAACACTGTAGTGCTCTGCCAATACAGCATTTGCATGTAATATCGCAATAATTTTTTTACAATATTGAGTCGATATTCTGATCTCTAGAATCAGTGTTTATTCCCTTTGGACTGCTTATTCTGGGCGCAGGTGGGGCAAGCAGAAGTAGGTCTGTGTGTCCTTCCGCATGGACGGCCACCAGAACCGACGTTGGAGAAAGGCCAAGGTGCTGACCAGGCCGGGATGGCATATGAGTTTTGAGGCGTGAGCCCAATCCAGCACTGTGGCTCGAATCGCTTCGGGGACGAAGAGGCAACCCGGGGGATCGCCCCCCGGTCAAGGAGTACAGAGGAGGGCCGTCTTAACCGTCTCCTCGACCCTCCAGAGCATAGCATCAATTACGCACCCGTTTGGTAAGATTGCCTCGGGCGGAGTGCGTGGCTCCTCATTTCTGGAGAAGATGCGGGATAGGGCGTCAGGCTTGCCATTCCTCGAACCTGGTCTGTAGGTCAAGGTGAAGTCAAAGCATGTAAAAAAACAGCGCCCTCCTGGCTTGGCGAGGGTTCAAGCGTTTAGCGGAGCGTATGTATTTCAAATTGCGGTGATCCGTCCAGACGAGGAATGGCACCTCCGCCCCCTCGAGCCAATGCTGCCATTCCTCGAGAGTTATCTTGACAGCCAACAGTTCGCGATTACCCACATCATAGTTGGCTTCAGCCGGTGATAGACGGTGAGACAGAAAAGCGCATGGATGGAGCTTCCCATCCTCTGCGCGCTGGGACAGGACCGCCCCTACCCCAATGTCCGAGGCGTCAACCTGGACAACAAAGGGTGTATACAAAGAAGTATATCTTAAGAGTTAGACCTGAAATCTGACAATATAATGAGTCTTATATTTAAATTATAAATGATCATTGTCTCTTACTGTAGGCCTTTTGGCGTGTGGGATCTGAGCATTAACAACTACAATATGTTTTTACATTGACCAGTTGGTATGGGGGTTACTGTCTTGACTTTGCTAGATAAACACACCCCTCAATGTATTTAACAGCTTGTGACCAACATTACAGTGAAGAGAGACGAGAAGAGTTTGAGCCGGTGACATCATCCGCTAATAGACTATCAATATGCTGCAATAAACAACTGAATTACTCTCTCCCTTGACAACCAGGTACGCAAGTTATTATTATATACCACTATACAATATGGCTGATTTCTAACAGGCTCATTAACTTGTTGCCCCTGTAGCCAGCAAAGATTGTCTCAATAAGAAGTTTTGTTAAAGACTGGGAACATTCCGCCGGCATATCAGCAAGCTCACAAAGTAATTTAAATCTATTTGTAAAAAAAATTTTGGTATAGGCATATCCATGCAATTGATATTCTTAAACCAGTGTGCAGTGGGTCCAGAATGTGTAGCTTTTTTAATTATAAAAAATAATACAATGTAATTTTCTGGATTTATAGATTCTGTCTCTCACAGTTGAAGTGTTACTATGGTAAAATGACAGACCTCTATATGCTTTGTAAGTAGGAAGACCTGCAAAATCAGCAGTGTATCAAATACTTGTCTCCCCACTTAATGAGTGGAGCAGAGCCCCCTAGAGGGGCTTTAGCTCCTAGTGGCTTGCACGGCAGTGGCTGTACTCAAAACTCATTATGCAAGATGCGACAGCCAATCAAGGCACACCTACCCCTATATAGGACCTATGAGCCAAGAGAACACCCTCCTGAGTTATTCAGTAACATACTGTTGGCTTCCATTCAGGTGATAGACAAGAACAAAAGATATGCAACCAGAAAGTCAGGGGAGAGCCATCTTTATTCAGCATGAGACGTCGATGTTAACAGTACATCGTTTTTCTCTCTCTCCAAAGAATACAGGAAGAACTCAATACTTATACCACAATACAAGGTCAAAACCAGCCAAATACCCTCCAATTAGAAAGGCCTGTACAAATGACCCTTGTATGGAATGTTCCAGCATATGGTCAATGGTCCTATCCCTCAAGCCTGTTACAATCACATGGGCAACTCCTAGCAGGAGGTATGGACAGGATGTGTAGGGCCCATCAGCATCAGGCAACACATCCTATCTATACACCTCTGCTCAAAGTTAATCAGTACATCTGTGTTGTGTTAAATTTCTCAAGCCTACATTCTTTCAATACTCAGGGGACGGCAGGGCAACAGGTCTAGGGGGCTCCGCTCCACTCAAATAACCGGAGTTAACTTACGTTATATGTCGTGGAGCTCCGCCCCCTAGAGGGGCTTTAGCTCCTAGTGGTTCACCACGGAACGTGCGAGCCAAGTATATACTCCCAGCTGGACCAGCCAGCACGACTCGCAGGGTCCAGTTAAAAACTCTCCCCTAAAACCCCAAGACGAAACATCCCTGGAAGCTGACAAGGTCAGAGAAGGGATAATCAAATGCGTAATGATGAGAAATCCTCCCCCCAAGCCAGCCTATAAACACATCCCATGGAGAAGAAGGGATGTTGAGCTCAAACGAAACGTATCCGTTCCACCTTACACTCATCACACATATCAAAATGAGGGGCATGGGGATGTATAAAAAAACTGAATACAAGTGAAGCGCCCAGGTGGAGGCAAATGTATTGGCACACAGTGACAATGCCCCTGACCTCCACAGGCTACTAAGTTCTGTAGTGCTAGGTAGAGAATGAAACACGGCATCAAGATATACCCAGCATAATTCAGAGATCCCGGGCAGCTGCGCCAAGAACTGAATGGACAAGTTATTTAGGAGACAAATCCAGTAAATAGAAACGGACAAACGCAGAAGGTGATGACCACGAAGCTGGGGCGCAAATGTCATCTACTCCGATCCCATGAAAAAGAGCAGAGGCTGGAACACCCCACATGGAGTGTTTATGAAACGACAGAGTCAGACGCCCCGTAGGCCATGGTGATGCAGTCACAAAGCCAGTGGGAGAGACGCTGCTTCAAAATCAGACAACCCACTCGGGAATCTGAATAACAAAAATACTATTCGGAAATCAGTCTGAATGGTTAAAGGCGACCTATCCATATTCAAAAGATACTGCAGGAATGTCAGATTCTCCGCCACAGGACAGCAAGAAAGATCCAAGGACCTCTGCCTGCACCATGACACAAACATATTACAACAAGTGGAATATAAGCTGGCCCTAGCACCCTGGATGGTGTGGACCACTGCAGCGGACAGACCTCTATTCAGGAGCCTCAAGGGCCAGACTCCGAGAGTCCCTTATAGTGACGGAGGGTGTAGAATCGAGCCCTCCACTTGAAAAAGTTCACTACCAGAGGGGGGCGATCCACCTGGGACAGAGAGAACCACAGGTGACCGTGTGCATTCTGTCTAAACGCGAATAGGACACCCAAAACCTCTGCCAAATGAGAGAGACGATGTCTGGTTGGAGATGCCACTCACTGTGATGAAGGCCGTCTCAAGACATCATGTCCGTGCCCACATTCAGGCGGCCCGGAATGTGAGCCACCGTCAGGGAGCGGAGGAGGGCTTGCGCCCACAGCCAGAGATGAGTTGCTGACTGGTGGAGAGCAGGAGTCCTGATCCCCCTTGGGGATTGATAGAAATGACTGTGGCCCGGTTGTCTGACTAAATTAAGATATTGCGGCCCTTGACTAGGTCCGAGAAGTAAGTCAACACCGACAGGACCTTGTCCAGTTCCAGCAGGTTGATGTGGTGAGGGCCGGGAGGCCTCACGCCTCCGACAGCCTGACCCTGGCACACACCACCCCATCTGTGAACACCTGAACTCACTCTGACACCCTGCCCAGAGGCAAAAAAATGTAATTCCCTCTGTGCCCCTACTGCAGCCGAGCTCGACCGGAGAGGAAGAGACATGGCCCAAGGAGGGCAGAGAGAGAAAGGGAAAAATGAATAGCTGGACCGGGAGGCAAACATGGGTCCACAGATCAAGAGCCAAGCACACCCATCTACCTGGATACTAGGTACAGCCCACTCTCTCATAGGAATCAGCATTTGCATATGCGGACGAGAGAAAGGGAAGGGTAAAATTAGCTGCCGGATCTGTCCCATACTAACCACCCGGCCAACTATCTGCATACTAGATACAGCATGCACACTCATAGGAATGTGAGTGAGAGAGGAGCACTGCATTTGCATACACCAACGCTGCACCCTGAGTGTTGACATGTTGCTAAGGAGACACCAGGTAGTGTAAACAGGCGTGTTGAATCAAAAGGAACAGGCAACGCTACAGAGGCAAGAGCCAATAGCGTTACCTGGTGTTTGATCTTACCACAGGAAGCGGGTTGAGAATTCAATAATGTTACGTCTGTAAGCCCCAGTTAATTCTCAGTTAGCTCAGTACACCGCGAGTCGCGGGAGAGAGAAGAGCCCGGCGAAAACGAAAGTGAATGTGAACGTTTCACTGAAGGCACGTGAACGCTAACATGAGAGCGGGCACAGAGGGGCTGGCAGGCAGTGGGATGGGAGACTGAACCCGCTAGCCGGCCCTTATGTTTAAGGGAGGTGGCGGGTAGGGAGGACAGAGTAGTTACACTTTTAACTCCCTGAGAAGACTCATTACCCTGAACATTGTTAGCATAGCTCTTGACATTACACTGAAGAGGGAAGGGAATAGAGCGTGCACAAGCAAAAACATTAAAAGGCTTACAGGCTACAGGGCGAAAATGAGGGAATGCATCAAATTAGTAAACCTAAGTGCTTAATTTGGAAAATATACTGCATTAATTTGTACCAATCGTTTTGGTGCCCTGAAATGGTGACTATATATAAAACTGTTGTCATTTCCAATTGATGGAATCAGATGGTACTGCACAAAAATACAGTGGAATAAAGGCTAAAAAATATGTATTGTAATGTGGCAGTAATTGTTTTTTTATTTATTTTTTATTCAACATGTTGGAATATGTAGTCCAATAAGGAAACATGCTTAACTGTCCCATTTATTATGGAAGCCACTGTAAATGTGCTAATGTGTTATATCTTTTCTTTAAATTCCAAGAGCTTAGAGAGTAGTTGCAGCTGAGAGGTAACAGAGGTCTAGTGTGAAGAATGTTTAGCCTTTTATAGAACTATATATGATGTATATTAAAAAGTTGATTGAAACACCTTAGGTGTTGGTCAATCAGTACCCTTCTTTAGGTGGGTAGGTGAAAACGGTTTACTCTGTGGGGGATAAGGAACTGCGAATCCAGTACACCTAGCAGGGTCTTTTTTACATACTCTCCCACATGCTGGTGGCAAAGCCAAGTAGCCTGGTCAAATGAGAGTCGCTGTCACTCAGAAAAGCATTAATTCGCCAGAGTTGAAAGTTTTAAGCAAATATGATGTGATCTAAAGAGAAAGATTTTCTTCCCCACAGTTAAGCACATAGAAGCTTTCGAGGGCTCTGATAACAAATTGTTTCTTGTAGACGAGATCAGGGTTGTGCACAGGGGGGTGGGGTGCATGAGTTTCTGCCCCTTCCCATCAGACACAACAAAGACCCTTTTTTGCGCATCACTGCTCACATTTTATCTGCATGACATGTCATTTACTCAGAATGACATGCGTCGTCCGTCTGTGTGATGTGCATTATGGAAGTTAAAGAGCACATGGCACCCAACGTCAATTCTGCTGCTGGCATATATCCAGGGAGCCATTTCTTGTCATTTTGGCCAATGCCCTTTGAAAAAACCCTGGAGAAAAACATATTTACTTCTCATTCATCAGATGGACAGACTTCCTCTCCCAAACCCCCACATGCATGTGTGTTTGAGTGCACATAAACAGTGGATATAAAAAGTCTACACACCCGTGTTAAAATGCTAGGTGTTTGTGATGTAAAAATGAGACGGATAAATAATGTCAGAACTTATTCCACCTTAAATGTGACCTTTAATGTGAACAATTTAATTTTAAAAACAAACTGAAATCCTTGAGGGGGGGAAATAACCTGATTGCTTAAGTGTGCACACTCTTAAACTAAGACTTTGTTGAAGCACATTTAGATTTTATTACAGCACTTAGTCTTTTTGGGTAGGAGTCTTTTAGCATGGCACATCAGTTTTGTGGCAATATTTGCCCAGTCTTCTTAGCAAAAGCGCTCAAAATCTGTCAGAATGTAGATTTGGATGTGTGGTTTGGGTTGTGAAAATGCAAATTTGGGTGCTGTAGATATGCTAATACAATCCGCCTGGTGGTTGCAGCAGGTAAACCACTGCAAAATTGGCTGCCTCTCCTACAATTTAGTTTTGCATCCCCTAGTGGGCAAACAAATTATTTTGTCAGGCATGTGCCAAGAAACTACAGGAGATTATAAATGCATGATACTCAATTTTGCAGACGTGTGGAAAGGTACTGAGGTAAAGTCAAATTTGGGAGCTGTTTATCTATGAATGATGAATTTGTCAATAGGTTATATGGTTTACAATTCCTTTGCACAAGTGACCGTGTTGCACATGGATGTCTTTGGAGGGGTGGAGAGGTAGAGGCTGGATACAAACATTTACAAACACATTGATTGTGATTGTAAATGGTTGTGTTTTTGGAGTGTGATGGCCAGTTCTACATTGATGACGGCTACTGGCAAACCAGGGGAGTGACGACTACCTACAGACCAGGAAGAGACAGGGTTAATAGACTGAACGTGAAGTGTATGAATAGAGTGAAATTAAGGGAATGTCAGCTTTCAAGGCAGGCAGAGACGAAGCAGGATGCAGAGACGAGGGTTGCTGATTCATATATTTGAATTGTAGGAGCTGACTTGCGCTGATCAATAGTGAGACAATAACACACAAAGACAGAGGGAACAGAGGAAACATATATTCTGGAGGGGTAATGACTGGATGATCATCAGGTCTGCTAAACAAGACAACAGGTGCGATGGATTGATGATGGGCGGTGGTGTTAGAAGGCCGGCGACATCGAGCGCTGAGGCCCGCCTCCTGCAGGGGGAGGATGAGCAGCAGATGGCGTAGTTGTCACAGGGAAGTGGGTTTGCATCGAAAGGAGCCAGGTGAGGTAGCTCCGGGATATAAGTACAACAGTGCAGGCCAACCAGATGACATACCTGTTCTGCTAACATCATGTCTAAGACCATATGTTTTTGCAGAACCATAACACAAAGCCCTCAGCTCAGGCCTCATTATCATAAACCCATAGTGATATTAACAAGTGTCTCCAATTCATAACCTATCCTATCTCATGGGCATTCTCAACAGCCCCGTACCAAGGAATTAACCCACGGCAGAATTTCTCCCATCTAGTGGACCGTCCGGCATCTAACAGAACATGATTAGGGGAGCCTATTGCAGTTCTGCGAACCCGGTGGTACAAATTACTGGACAGAGGGAAAAAAATGTATTTGTTCAACGTAACAAAAACACAACACCCAGTCCATCCCCGGGGCAGGTAGACATAAGCATTAATCCCCACAAGCCCAATAGTGGTCTGTATAGGTGACGGCCCCAAGACACTCTTTAGGGCCTGGATGTGTACGAAGTAGGGGGGGTTAAGTGTGAGAAGTATGAGCTGTGAAGTGCGATTATCATTAGGTCCCGAACGCAGGTCAGAATTTGCTCCTACAAATACTTCACCAGAATTCATTATTGCAATCATGGATATACTGTATATGCTTTTAGGCACATAGTAATACTAAGCATAATCGGTGAATGTCGATAGTCCCATCAATGTTCCTTTGTTATCCACTCTGCAATAACAGGTAATAGAGAAAGAGGTAATGCGTGGCACCAAGGGAATCAGGTTGGGTTTAGAGTCAAGGGGCGTGCTAATGATTCTGTCGCACCAGGCTGCATGGTTGTTAGACAAAAGCAACAGTAGTATAATGTGGATATAGGGCCAGTAACATAGTAGTGATGACAAGTGGTTCCAGGTTGAAGGGTATTGAACCCCCAGCCGAATGGGGCATGAGTACACAGGCATTACAGGGGCAAGTGTGCCTCATTACCCGTCTCACCGTGTGGTTCATCAGCAACTACCAGTCATTCTCATAGTGGCGCTTCCCATGGACTAATGCCCAATCATGCAGTTCGGCAGTCCTGTAACGGCTGAGGCAGGCGGCTGTTATTTGCAACCTTCACGGCCATCTGGGTGATGTGATGGAAATGTCATCATTAGTTGAAAAAGTGCCACAACAGTGATCAGTAGCACCTGGTATGGTCCCAACAACCTATGCTGATGCCAGTACTTCCTACGGAGGTCCCTCACAACAACCCAGTCACCTGGCTGGATTTTTTAGAGTGGTCCTCCTGTTGGCTCAGGCAGGGCTGCTTACGCCCTAGGAAAAATAGACCTCAACACAGTGTCGAGTGCGACGCAATAATTCACCCTCTATTCTGTGGGAAAGGAGTGGTGATCATCCTCATTGGTCTGTCTGTAAGCACTATATGAGGAGAAAGACCCGTACTGTGATGCTCTCTACCTCACATGTACATTAAGGCAAGTGGCATCACTGTCACCCAGGACAACTCCGTCTCAGCCATCAATTTGGTCAGTTTGTTTTTTGGAGTTTGATTTGTTCTCGTAACCAAATAACCTCTGGCTGGTCTATCTGCAGACTATTGGAGATGCATTCAATTACACTATTTACAAAATGGGAGCTATTGTCTGACGTCAAATTTGATGGAAGGCCCCATTTGGGAATAACTTCCCGCATCAAATTCTTTGCGACAGCAATGGTTGTTGCATGTTTGCATGGAAATGCTTCTACCCATTTAGAGAATGCATCCACTATTACCAGGCAATATTTGTATCCCTGGCTTGGCGTCAACTCAATAAAATCTATCATTAAGTGCTCAAACGGCCCCTCAGGTCTGGGGTGGGCTGACATAGGCATCAGTGTGCCCCTACCCACATTGTGTCATAAAAATCACACATTTTGCACAGAAATCTTCGGCATATAAAGAAAATCCTAGTTCAAACCAAAAGTAATGTACAATATTCACAACCCCACCCTTGGAAATATGGTCTTGGCCATGTGCCAACATAGCAACGTAGTGGTAACAGGAGCAAGGAAGGACAGAAAGGTCATTTGGATCAACTCAAAGCTTCAGCTTCTGGTCAAAGGAGCATTGCAACCACTTCCAACAAGAGAACTCCACAGTATCAGCACCTGATTGTTAGTCAGAAATGTCATTATGAGAGCAAACATCAGTTGGAGGCAGAGAAACCATTTGCAAAATGGGGGAGACAGGAGACGTGGCTGCTGCTTTAACAGGTTATCTAGCACTCTGAGGTTAATCTAGCACTTTAAACAATCTCTAATGCTGAAGTGACAGCATATGCCACCGAGGTCTCCCCTTTGGGGGAACACTGGGCAAAGCCATCCACAAAGAACTCAAGATCAACATTATCAATGGGTGTGTCTGAGAGGGCGGGTTGTGTCTTACTGACTTCTTCCACTATGGCAGCAGTCATGAGGGTCACAATCATCATATGTAGACAAAAAAGTAGCATGGATCAGAACAGTGCATCTCTTCAGCTTAACATGAGACATTGTCAAGAGATTGTTTTGGTAGTGCAATAACCTAGCAGAGGGCAAATGTGCTGTCTCAGCCTGTGAAAT
The DNA here is from genome assembly GCA_016801105.1 of Esox niger. Lineage (NCBI taxonomy): Eukaryota > Metazoa > Chordata > Actinopteri > Esociformes > Esocidae > Esox > Esox niger. The sequence goes on from JACXGJ010005163.1 coordinate 10,331, forward strand.
TAGAGAATGAACAGCATGTGGAACATAAAGAGTGAGAGGGCACATGGCAACAATGTCTGCACAAGCCAGGACAGCCTTAGTAGCTGCCGCAACTACCCGTAGGCAGCAAACCAGAGCCAGTGAGACTAGACAAAAAGGTTAAACAGCTTCGTATGATCCGGTAAACCTAAACAGGGGGAGGTAGACAGGAAGTGTTTGAGAAGATCTGGAGAAGTCAGTCCGTCAGTGGTCCAAACAATTTTGTCTTACATGGCCATTTTGTGGCCATGAATGAGATTAGACAGAAGCTGTGCGATTTCAGTAAAGTCTGTAAGCCAGGCTCTGCAGTAGCCGGTCACACCCAAAATGCTCATCATTTGGGCTTTGGTTATCGGTTTGGGGAGTTCCAGCACTGCTTTTAACATGTTCTGGACCCAACGATCTACCATTAGGCGTAATGGCATGGCCTAGGTACCTAACAGATTGTCAGACAAGTTGCAAATTTGTTTTGAAAAGTTTGTGGCCAAATTGTAAGCTAAGAATTCCAACAACACTCTGGTATCAGTGTCGCTATCCTTCTATGTCTCAGAGCACAGGAGTAAATCATCAGCATATGAACTTACTACCAGCCGGAGGTACCCTTCCACATTTTCAGCAAGTGCTGTTGAGAAGAGAGACATGTATTGCTTCATTAACAGGTCTAAGATCTTACACACATCACCAATCCCCATTAGCTTTACGAACAGGAAGGATGGCAGTGTTACATGGAGAAGCAGGGCAGAGCATTATGGCACCCCTCCCTACCAGGGAATCATGAACAATATCAATCCCCTCTTCTGCTTCCTTACTAAGAGGGTACTGGGCCCAACTGGGCCTGAATGTGGATTTGGGTGCGACTGTGAGAGGCTGAACACCTTTTATTAGTCCAATCTCAAACGTATCTTTAGCCCACAGTTTATCAGGAAGGCCCCGAAGCGGCGAGGAATCAACAACTGGCAGTGAGACCATCTACAACAGATGCATTGATCTGTCAACACCCGCTGGGCCGCTGCAGTCCAATAGAATGGAACACACCAAACATGCAATGTGGGGGAGAATTTAGAACCATCTTTCATGGTAATCCAATCATTCACGTCCAGTGTAGTTTCCAGCCAGGGGCCAGCATTCTCCCAGCTAACCTGATCTGTCTTTGCTATCGAAATGTGGGGTACCCGTCGGCCATCTGCCACCCACAACTTTCTGCCCCCCCGGTCCAGGGCAGTCTCTGTAAAAGTCACCATATTTACCGCAATTCTAATAATTCTACTCTTCCGAAAACCACCAGTTCCTCCCCCCTTTCTGCCGAATTCCTAACCTTGTCCCTGATAATACATGAGCTGAGCAGCCTGGAGCTTGCTGTTTTCCTTTTATTGTTTGGATGTAGTCTAGTTATCATTGGACTGCTGTTGCAATTTACAATGTTCAATCACAGTCTGTAAAGGTACTGTCTCCCATCCAATGCAAGTAAGTTTCACAGTTTTGCTCAAAGCAGGCCGAAGGCCATACACCAAGGCAGCCTGTCCTTGGGCTTGCCGTGGTTGTGGGTTAGGGTAAGCCACCAATGGAGCCAGAAGAAAAACCTGGTCAGGGTCGGCCGACCGCCCGGATCTGGTAGATCTGGTAGAGAGGCAATGAAGGCGGTGTGAGAAAAGGGAGTGGAGAGAGACTGAGGGTTAAACCCTGAAAGGGAGACCATGAAGTTTTCCAGCTTTGGTTAGAGGAGTGGCAGTGGAGGCGCCTGGGTTGGAGATAAAGATGGGCCAAGGAACGGTGCTGGTACAGGAGCTGCAGGGTTTGGAGTACAGTAAGGAGGTGGAATGTCACGCTCATCTTTCTCTCTATTTCAATTCCTTTTCTTCAATTTCTCATCAAATTATTCTGAATTCCTTCTTCATTCTTTTAACGTAGCCTTGCTAAATGTTCCCTTTAATGGAAAATCTGATAATTTGTGCCACAATACCACTTGTCCTGAAACATCCGTGCCCCACTTATCAACTATTATCTTTAATGATCCGATCAGTGGATCCGGCAGGCAGGTGTTGTTTTTACTGCTGCGATTCCCAATGGTATCTGCTCACTTGTACTCAAAACAAATGATAACACACACACAAACGTCTCACTTTAGGGAGATACTGCCATTTTCACACATCTAATTTTATTAAGGATCTTTTAAGTATTTTAAAATATTTTTTCTTTGTTTTCATTATTTTTCATGTATGCATCTATGCCATGTCATAGCAACTCTCTTCTCTATAGATGCATTTTACATTCATCCTCAATGAATTACAGTTTTACAAAAACTGTTTACTTCTATGCCATATCATAGCAACTCTATTGTCTATACATGCATTTTATATTCATCCTCGATGAATTAGTTTCCCACGAACTGTTTAGCCCGTCCAAACACGACGAGTTGAGTTTTGACCAAAAAGTTATATTTTGGTTTCACCTGACCATATGACATTCTCCTAATCCTCTTCTGGATCATCCAAATGCTCTCTAGCAAACATCAGACGGGCCTGGACATGTACTGGCAATGCAGGATTTGAGTCCCTGGCGGTGTGGTGTGTTACTGATGGTAGCCTTTGTTACTTTGGTCCCAGCTCTCTGCAGGTCATTCACTAGGTCCCCCCGTGTGGTTCTGACATTTTCTTATAATTGCTCCCACAGTTGATTTCTTCACACCAAGCTGCTTACCTCTTGCAGATTCCGTCTTCCCAGCCTGGTCTACAATTTTGTTTCTGGTGTCCTTTGACAGCTCTTTGGTCTTGGACATAGTGGAGTTTGGAGTGTGACTGTTTGAGGTTTCTTTTATATCGATAACAAGTTCAGACAGGTACCATTAATACAGGTAACGAGTGGAAGACAGAGGAGCCTCTTAAAGAAAAAGTTACAGGTCTGTGAGAGCCAGCAATCTTGCTTGTTTGTAGGTGACCAAATACTTATTTTACAGAGGAATTTACCAATAAATTAATAAAAAATCCTACAATGTGATTCTCTGGATTTGTTTTTCAAATTTTGTCTCTCACAGTTGAAGTGTACCTATGATGAAAAGTACAGGCCTCTCATCTTTTTAAGTGGGAGAACTTGCACAATTGGTGGCTGACTAAATACTTTTTTCACCCACTGTAGCTTCCTACGTTTTTATAACAGCACTGTTTAGTCTAACAGATTTTATAGCTTCCTGTTTCATATTCTATTTTATTATTATATGTTTTATGATTATGCTGTATTTTAAATTTCTGTTCTTGATTTATTTTGTTATCTTTTACCAATTGTAATGCAAGTTCTGATGCTATCAGAGGAACAACCTCTGTGTACATTTAACGATCTTCTGATGATGGATCTGACTGTTTTAATTCTATTGCATTATTATTTTCACTGTAAAGTATACTGAATAGCTTATAGGTATGATTTGTGCTATATAAATAAACTTGCTTGCTTGCTAGAAAGCACTTCCTATCACAGGGAAGATTTAGCTTCTTCTGTGTAATCTCTGGACTAAGGCTAAGCACACATCTTTCAGTGTCAACGTCCACACCATAGGTTTCCATTGCCTAAAAAGTGATATTTCTTAGTTTTCTTGTTGTTCCAGATGTGTTCATCTGGATATTCATGCTGATTTAACTGACTCGTTCTTTTGGAATGACTCACCATTCAGAGTGCAAATCCATCTATCTGGGCCACGGCACCATGCTGTTAGATTCTGTCCATTTGTGATCCATGAACAGAATTCATGCAACTGGAAGTCAGGGGAGAGCATGAGGTTTACAATGTAAACCTTCCATAGTTCTTTCATTTTCTCTCCAATGATTACAACATGAACACAGTATTTTATGCCAGAACACATAGAAAGTTGTCAGTGTTCATAGCCAGCCATTACACAGGCTATTATAAGAAATAGCTTATCCTACAAAATATCCTTGTATGGCATATACCAACCTATTACCCAAGGGTCTATTCAGGGAGTCCTATGACAGTCACATACACAGTTCCTAGCAGGTGGTATGGACAGGGTGTTTGGGACCCATCAGTAATGGAGCATTACATTTCCTACATAGTGCCCTTTGTACAGAGATAGATAGCACTCTCATACATTGTCTCAAGCTAAATTCAATTACTTTTCATGCTTAATATCTATCACAGTTCAAATATTATTTTGCAATGTTCAAACCCAACATCCCTACATGGGCTCTTTGTTCTGCCTTTTCCGGCCTACACGCCTTTGGGAAGCCACCTCCCGATCCACGCAGTCAAATCTCTTTTCTGTCCTGGTTCCTCTATTTTGGAACCAGCTTCCACTGGAGGCTAGAATGGCAGAGTCCCTAACCATTTTCAGGAAACATTTGAAAACCTTCCTCTTCAATGACTATTATATTAGACAACGTCCACCCTCTCTGTTTGTATATTTTACTCCAAAACTACTTTTGCCCATTCACTGTCCAAATATTACTACTGATTTGTTGTTGTTACACCTACACCTACATTCTCTTAAATGTATGCATGTAAGTCGCTCTGGATAGGAAAATCTGTTAAATTACCAAAATGTAATGCAAAATGTAAATGGTGCTATGTTGCTGCTAATAAGAAAGGTCCCCTCTGGGATCAATGAAGTTCTATTATATTCTAAATGTGACCATTGAATCCACCCACCCCAACTAACATTACCAAGAAATGGGATGTAAAGTGAAACACAAAACATACTTCAAGGCCTTTTTCAAGCTGTGGGCATTCTAACATTGCTGACATGACCGATTTTACAGTCTGAAAAGGTGTCATAACAATGTAGCAGTTGATATCTGGTGGCATGACAAACTTGGTTGACGCCTGTATCATCTGTGCAGAGGACATAGTGGTGTTATTGTGGCCAGTGAATAAATGACAGCTGTCTAAAAACTTATCACGTTTTTGGGACAGTAGGCAAGCCAAAACTGTTAATAAAGATAGAACTGAATTCAGAATTAAGGCCTGTAGTCTAAATTGGTCATCCAATCATTACTGTGGACAAACTTAGTCATGTATTCTTGTGATCTCATAGAGTCTGTCCCATCTATAGGTTTCTTCCTTCTACCCACTAAGGAGTTTATCATAGCCACTGTGCATCAACCTGTTGTTGTTTGCTCTATGTGTTTTCAGGCCGGTTATCTATATAAGCACTTTGTGACATCTGATGATGTTAAAAGGGCTATTAAAAATAAATGTTTGATTCTGTATCAGTGTTATTCTCTTCACCAGTCAGTGAAGGGAATAATGTCAGCGATCAGTCAATGTCATGACTGATCGGTGTAAGTGCCATGTGTCATTACAAAAACAGAATCATTATCTGTCGTCTGAATCAACAGTAGCCTTTTTTGCCATTCAGTTCAGCACACTGGGATAATTGTAGTCAATGAGGCTTTTGCAGAAATAACATTAAAACAAAGAAGTACAATTGGCCTGTAACCATTTAAACAGTATTTAAGGTAAAGATTATTAAATGTTATTGCTCACATTTCTATTCAGTGCATTTAATTTATTATGAATCAATCAAAATAAACGAAAAAAGTAGGCCAACAAATAAATGTTATGCTGTTTTCTGGGCGCAAATGAACGCATCAGTTCGACAGGCGTGGGCGTTTGCTAAACAGCTGTAGGCGCTTGCTTAGCAGGTGCAGGTGCTTAACATTCGTGTTCTGAATGCATCAATTCTGACCCTTTTTGGTGTCCTTAGTGTTAGCTTCCTGTTCCGATGATGTCCAAGAACCAAAGTTATGCAACCAAAAGTCAGGGGAGAGCCATTTATTTCAGCATGAGACGTCGATATTAAAAGGTCATAGTTCCCACTCTCTCTCTCTCCAAAGAATACAGGAAGTTCCACAGTACTTATACCTAATAAACGGGAGCCGGCCAAATGTCAAACCCAGCCAAATACCCTCCAATAAGAAAGGCCTAAATGACCCTTGTATGGGATGTTCCAACATATGGTCAATGGTCCTATCCCTCAAGCCTGTAACAGTCACATGGGCAACTCCTAGCAGGAGGCATAGACAGGACGTTTGTCCTATCTATACACCTGTGCTCAAGAGTTAGTTAGTACATCTGTGTTGTGTTAAGTTTCTCAAGCCAACTTTCTCTCATTAGGCCTGTGACCCAGCGACACTAGGCGGTCAAACCACTTACTCCGCCGGTCAGAGCCACTTCTGTTATTGTGATCCTCGATCTTTTTGTAATCTTGTTATAATTTTTCAAGCTTCTCTCGGCACTGTTTCCAAGGGTGAAAAATGTACAGCTTACTTTACTTGCAGGGTTTTTCGCGAACACCTTATTATTACCGATTGCCGTTTCAAATTCCAGCTGTATTTGGTCCTCAGCATAAACACAAAAGAGCTTGGATTTCGTCTACGGTACATTTGTCATTAGATTTCTTCTCCATAAAAAAGTTATTCTGTTTGGAAGCACAATTAACTTGTTTACTACGCTGAGGATGGCTGCAGACATTTTAACATGGAGGTTGAAAACAAGTAAACTCCAGGACTACTCGACCAATCAAAAATGTTCAGCACAGCAAGCCCCAGACGAAAGGTTCTCGTACTCTGGGAAATCCCTACTGTTTTGGGGGTAAAATGTTTTTCCTGGTTCTAGACCCTGGTTCCTCTGTTGAGTTCCTCGAAAGGCTCCTGGGTATAGTTCCTGCGGTGGAAACTTGGCTAAGATTTGGTGGCTGACTGGGTTGAACACTTATCAGTTGTTTGAACACTTATCAGCTGGGTTGAACACTTACCATTATATTATGCAATATCAAATGCATTATATTTGCATAGGTTATTCGCCTATAGGGTTAAGAAACATTGTAAGCAGTTTGATATGATAATTTTTTAACAGTTGTTTGTGATTTCTGTTTTATTCAATTTCTTTCATTGGCTACTCAACTTTCAATATTATAAATGTGTCACTGCGTTCTCAAATGCACATGCTACAACAAACATGCTCGCCGAAATGGCTTGAAACACCTCATCTTTCATCTTTTAAAACAAGCATATTCCAAAATCTGTGACGTCTGCCATCACTTGGTAGTTTTTACTCCGATGCAAGTCTCAGCCCTTTCACTTCGAGTAAACTGGGTTGAAATTTTGACGCAAGCCTCGGATTCGGCTTCATGTTTCCCAACACTACCTTTTACAGACCAGTGTTTCTCATCTAGTACAGACCAGTGTTTTGCAACCCCTTTCTACCTTGAGATCACAGTGAGAGCCCAAGTGTTTGGAACCTATTTTGCCTTTTTGAGCAGCTCCTCAAGCCTATGTAGGTTTACAATTGACATTGATAAGTGACCCCAAACGTTTGAACTGTAGTGTTTCGACATAGCTATGTAAACTATGCCATTCCGTAAACATGGCATTAGAAATGTTGGTTGCAATATAAAATAGGTAAGAGAATAAGAGTTGGTAAATTAAAATGACAGGATTAATGGATTTCATTCAGATCCCCATAAGCTACTGCCAAACGAGCAGCTACTGGGGTATACACAAAACAGAGTATTACCTAACACATAACATAAACATACATGTAAGATACAAAGGCATAACAAAATATGCATAGATGTCAGTGGCCGTTTTAGTGATTTTGGGGTCCTAGGCAGAGACTGGTTGATGCCTCAAGATAAAAAAAAGATCTTACAGTCCTTATCGAAGCCATACCAACAACATTTTGAACGTACCTTCTTTATTGTCGAAGCATACCGTTTCTTAATAATGATTAATCAAGTGCATTCAAATACCTTCATTTCTCTCAATGCTGTTTTCTTGTAAGAAATTAACATTAATTTCAATTGTTGTTCAATTGTTAAAGGATTTGCATGTACAATAGGCTCACAATATGGGGATCTCTTGTCCGTAATTTGTTGGCCAACCTATCTAATGTCAGTGTATATTAGACATTTTCATAAGTGTTTTAGCTAGAATCACATCACAAACATATTGAGTATGTGAATCTAGCCTAGACACAGCTGTACTTTACAAAAAAGTACTTTAACAAAACATTAAACTCATATCTCTTCTAATCAATCCCAGGTTTCAAACCAGGTTCATCAGACTGAACTATCGACCGTCTACAATGCAGGCTGCAGTTAACAATGTAAACATTATTCCTCCTTACCCCAAATGTTGTGGGAGGGAGGTGTTGGGCCAGGGCGGATCAGTCTCCAGATGGAGCAGCTATTTGCCCTTGTGTGTCACATTATGTGTGCAATCACGTCAGGGATAATTGGAAGTGTGGGGGGAATACAGAGTGGGATATTGAGGGCAAAACCGATGGGGTAAGAAAATAATGGAAGCCAAAAGCAGTATTCCTCCTGTCTCTTCATACAGTATACTACACTTGTGGAATACTACAAGGATTCCTTGAGGCATTTAAGGGGAAACATGCTCACAGCTTGATCACATATTGTGGAGGACTGTCTGTCATAACATTCATTGTTTTCTTCTGACAATGCAGTTAAAAAGGATCGTTACCCAGAGATACAATTGGATATGGCACAATTGGGTAGGAAAATAAAGGGTACATGTAAAAGGGGAGTTTGGCGATGAGTCAGATTAACATTTTTATATCTTAGTGTACATTTTGTAGTTAGTAACTCTCTCTTATGTTTGTGTAATTGCTAACTAGCATTAGGGCAGAACTAATTACTCTTATAGACATTTTTCTAATGCCAGTTAAAATTGGCTTGCTTCACAACCTTTTTTACTTCATAATAACTATGCAGAGCTGAAATATTGCTGTACAGAGTTTCTTAAATTGTCATACTTAGAGTCTCTGCAACAAAGGTTAGGTAATTCTCATTCACCCCGAGACACCTTAATCGTCAATGTTCTCTATGCTACTTTCTTTAATGGAAAAACTGGAGCTGAGATTGTGGAAGGTGAACAATTAGCTATTTCACACCAACACTATGAAGCTCCAACTGTCAGTCCATGCTGACCTAATTATAGGACAAAAATAAGCTTGTTGGACATAATAGTAATTTCAATGGAGTAAATCCTCGATGAGGAAATATGTATTATGCATTTTACTGTGATGTTTATGTGAGCACATTAGGCAATATATTACTACGCATATTATGTATTGTGCTGTGTTCTAATTTCAGTTAGGACCACAGGAAGAGTAGTTTTAGCCTAGACAGAAGCTAATGGGGATCTTAAAAAAATACTAAATACTAGTCTAGGTGCAAAATACATACAGACCACGTGTTATCACTGAAGAGGAGTGTAATGCGTTATAAAATGCAGTGCCTGTAAGATTGTCACGATTTTTTGGCGTTACCCACTGAAACAATGCTGTCCTCTACTGGACATTTTTAGTACATCAGCTTAATGATCCAGTATGACTTGGAATAATTTACACCACACAATATTTTTGTGTTAAAGCATGTGAGAATGTTACCCTAACCCCATTTCTAGCTCCACTGATTTTAAATATTCGTTTTTTTCCCACTGTCTAGTATAAAAGTATCCTGACACATTAACAGCATCAGATTAGTTTGTTACTTATATTTTCACCACTTTTATTATTTGCAAAAAATATATATTATAGATTGCTGTTCTGTTTAATGTCCTGTTTAAAGTATCTTGACCCATTAACAGCATCAGATTAGTTTGTATACCATATTATTCTAGTTTTTATTATTTGCAAAAAATATATATTATAGCTTGCCGTTCCGTTTAATGTCCTGTTAGTGATGTTTTTAGTAGTCTACCACTATTCTGCAGATAATAAACAGGATTAGTCTCATTGTGTTGTCTTTTATCAACTGCTACAACTGCTAGCACAGAGCTATTGACTAAAGTGGCATGATGTCCGCAATGAGTTTGAATCCCATTCAAAGTAATGTCATTTTTAAGAAGACAACCATCCTCGAGTAATATGCAGCACATATGCCTAAACCGAATTGCTTTGATGCAATTCTCTTTAAACACTGAGCAACTAACTGCATCAGTATAAAACATTCATTAAATTATCTGAAAAACAGTCATTAAAAATGAGCATTCTTCATTTGTGATGCTATTCCAGGCTTTAACCGCAGCTTCTTTCTTTTTCAGTTTCTTTTTCAGTTTCAGTTCAGTTTGTTTCGGGGTGTTTCTCCCTTCAGTCTCCTCTTAAGGAGGTGAAATGCCTGCTCTATTGGGTTAAGGTCAGGTGATTGACTTGGCCAGTCTAAAACCTTCCACTTTTTCCCCCTGATGAAGTCCTTTGTTTTGTTGGCATTGTGATTAACTTCCTCCTGATTAGTTTCAATGCATTTCTCTGTAAACTGGCAGACAAAATGTTTCTGTACACTTCTGAATTCATTCTGCTGCTACCATCATCAGTTACATCGTCAATAAATATGAATGATCCTGTTCCAGAAGCAGCCATGCATGCCCAAGCCATGACATAATCTCCACCATGCATCACAGATTAGCTTGTATTCTTCAAATCATAAGCAGTTCCTTTCTTTCTCCACTCTTTGGCATTTCCATCACTTTGGTAGAGATCAATGATTGTCCAATGGCTCTGGTCGATTTCCTTCTTTTCTCAGCTTGACAATGGCTTGCTTTTCTCCCATAGACAGCTCTGTGGTCTTCATGTTGGTTTATCCTCTTTAACAAGAAATGCAGTCTTTATATGTTTAAACCAGTGATGGAAACTTAGACTAGTTACGCAGAGCTATTTAATGTTTGAACAATCAAACTAAAAGGCAGCAACAAAAACAAAAGAAATTTGCCCTACCGTTCAAATACTTTTGTAGGGGACTGTATGCGTCCCCCCAGTCTGCAACATACTCAAGTCATCATCAGCCAAGATCTCTCCCATGATATCATTTTATTAACTTAAAGCTGCTGTTGAAATAAGATTTAATTATTGTCATCGCTCCACATAACTGTTTACTATTCGGTTACTATTCCTATATATCTCAAATTGTAAGAAAGTGTATTTGGTTAAATGTTAAAATTTATTAAGATATGCCTGTACCTCAATTTTTAAGAGTAGATAGCAATGTTTAGGGTTGTGTGTCCGATTCCCCTGGAGTGGCAGTGCAGAAAACTATGAATATGTATGCACTGAGATGTTGTTCTTTTAATGTTTATTTTTTCCAGTGAAGAAAGGAACTAAAAGTTCCCTAAAATGTGTTGTCTCTTTGAACTTTTGGGGTATTGTGTAGATTAACTGCCAAAAAATATATTAAAAAATCTATATAAATAAAATCTATACAAAATAAAATATGGACATAGTGAAAATGTCAAAATACTTAAATTTACCCTCAATAAATCTGTCATACTGACAGTGGTGATATGTACATATTTAAAACAGAAGCTTGATATTTTTAGAGCATCATCTGCACTGAGAGAATGTGAGCTGCTGCTTTCAAACAGTAGTACACATAAATGTTCACATACAGTACATGAAATTACGCAATAAGACTATCAAAGCATCATTACAGGATCAAACATTACAGCCCCGGCTCTGTCACTTGATGGATATGGCAGTGCTTCCAAACTATCCATAACTACAAAGGGAAACCCAGCTGCCCGCTCACCAGTGACACAAGTCTATCAGTTACCAGTTTAGAGGCAAGTAATATAAAATGTTTCGGATCTTATTCTGCATGTTGCTCAATACCAACATGCTTCAAACAGACCGCCTTCTTCCTTGTGGCCATGAACACAAAGGCAACCTGCCTTAATGATGACGGTCCAAATGCACTCATGGCTCAAAACAATACCATCGGACCACTCTGGACCTACTCAAATTCACAAACCACAAACAAATCCACAGATATTGAAATCTTGATTGCACTCCACACTAACCTCTCCCAACTGGACAAAATAAATACAGACGTGAGAATGTTGTTCATCAACTCCAGCTCAGCATTTAAAACCTTAATACCACCCAAGCTCATCACGCTGGGACTAAACACCTTCCCACTCTAAGGGTGCTTTTCCACTGCATAGTACCGGCTCAACTCTACTCACCTCAAGTCTACTCGCTTTGGGAGCTTTTCCACTGCATGGTACCGACTCTACACGCCTCGTCTCGGTTTGTTTTCCACGGCAGATAGTAACCTGTACCCGCCCATAGTGACATCACATGAAAACTGCCATGATTCCCCCATCCAAAGCGACACACATGGGAACAACAATGGAGATATCATACATCTGATACAGCATTTGCCTATTAATGTAAACCCTGCAGTGAACAGAAAAGTCCATACATTTTCTTTTAAATTGACAAGCTTTGAACGTAAAGTGGCAAATAAAAAGTAAACTAAATCTGGATAACATTGTCACAGACCCTGTTTGGAAACAGTGAAAAAATAGAATAGAACTAGATAATGTGGTGTGGTTGCAAGCTGTTTAAAAATTATTTATGGTTTATAGTGTTTCCCTATTGAAAGCTTTGGAGTCTGCAAGCTAATAAAAGTGTTACCAATGACAGATATCATGGCTATCGTAGTTAATAAAAACTAATTATGCTTATTAGCATATGTAAAATCAATAGCTGTTTCTTAATTTGCAGTAGTGATAGCTAAAACGTGTGAAACATGGTTGGTTTCATATCTGTAGCTCAAAAGTTTTCAAAAATAGAGTATAATAGTTCATTCACGCTAATTACGCTAAATTGTCATGGTTGTTAAGGTAGGACACAGGCGCAGCGTAGTGATAAGTAGTGATAATAATCGATAGTTTAATAAAGAAAAAACAATACAAAGGATCAACCGATGACATGGCGCAGCAAAAACACACACACACACACACACACACACACACAATGATTTGAGTGGCCTTTTACTGTGGCCTGAGGCACACCTGTGCAATACTCATTCTGTATGATAAGCATCTTGATATGCCACACCTGTGAGGTAGATGGATTATCTCGGCAAAGAAGAAGTGCTCACTAACACAGATTTCGACAGATTTGTGAACAATATCTGAGAGAAAAAGGTAGTTTGTGTACATAGAGAAAGTCTTAGATCTTTGAGTTCAGCTCAAGGTAATGGGGCAAAAATAAAAGTGTTGTGTTTATAATTTTACTCAGTGTAGATTCCCCAATTAGAGGCAAATTTTTACATCTGCCTCCAATTGGGGAGACTAAAAAGAGTTAGAGGTGTCTAGAGGCACCAAAATCTGTCTGGCCCTGACTATGGCCCCAACCCAGACCAGCGCAGAGATGGCTGGGAGCATAGCAAGGACGCCAGGACGTGACATAAATATCATATTTAACATTGATAAATGTTTCATAATTTGAAGTGGGGATTGTTAAACTGGTGAATGAAATTATCTTTATGTCTGTAGCTCGAACTGTCCAAAAGATACAGCATAATAGTGAAGTAATGCTAATCACTTTAGTAAGTACACGTAAAATCAATAAAGGTGTCAATATATGAACTGGGGATAGCCAAAACTAGTGAAACAATATTGGTTTCATGTCTGTAGCTTGAACGGTTGAAGAGATACAGCCTAAATGCTAATTATGCCAATTGAAATTTATAAAATCAAACTTCTCCAAATTTGAAATAGGGATAGCCTAAACTGGTGTAAAAAAGTTGGTTTTGTGTCTGTAGCTCAAACGGTTAAAAAAATACAACCTAACCATTAATTAATGGTAATTATGCTAATTAGCATATGTAAAATCAATTAAGGTTTCATTATATGAACCGGGGATAGCCTAACCTGGCGAACCAATGTGAGTTTCGTGTCTGTAGCTCGAACGGTTCAGAGGATACATCCTAGTAGTTAATATTAACTAATAATGCTAATTTGCATACGTAAAATCACTAACCGTTTCTCATTTATAAAGGTTTCATTAAATGAACTGGGGATAATATTAACTGAGAGTAGCTTTTTTGTTTTCCCGAAAGATTAAAAAGATACAGCCTAAAACCAAATTAATGCTGTATACATTAATCAGCATAGGTAAAGATACAGCCTAACACAAATTATTCTAATTAGCATTTGTAAACTCAGAAAACGTTCCATCATATTAACTCGGCATAGGCTAAACGTGTGAAACAAAGTTGTTTTCGTGTTTTTTACAGTTTAAGAGTCATTCTCAGTTACACTGGAAATTATGTCTTGCACACCCTTGTTAAAATGACAGGTTTATGTGATTTAAAATGTGATGTGTTCAGAATTAACCAAGCACATTCAAACATGTTAAATGGAAGTCATTAAACACCTCCCATCTTTTAAAGTGAAATAAAGTTCTATGGACTATGAGGTAGGGTGGCAAGAAAAAAGTATTTTCTTACAAAGAAAAACATCCAAGCCCGGCTGAAGATTGCAATAAAAAATCAAAAGCAGGGGGAAAAATGTGTTATGGTCTGATGAAACCAATGTTGAACTTTTTGGCCGCAAGGTATGTTTGACTCAAAAACAACACTGCACATCACTCAAAGAACACCATAGCCACAAGGAAGCATGGTAGTGGCAGCATCATGCTTTGGGGCTTTTTTTCTTAACTTAGAACCAGGGCCTTAGTCAGGGTGGAGGGAATTATGATCAGTTTTTGGAACACCAGACCATTTTAGCACAAAACCTTCAGGCGTCTCTTAGAAAGCTGAGGATGAAGTTCATCTTTCAGCATGACAATGACCCAAAGCACAAATACAAATCCACCAGATGCTTTTGGAATGGCCCAGCCAGAGCCCAGACCTGAATCTAATTTCACGTCTGTGGGGTGATCTGAAGAGGGCTGTGCACAAGTGATGTCCTTGCAATCTGACAGATTTGGAGCGCTTCTGCAAAAGAACAGTGAGCACATTTTGCCACATCAAGATGTGCCATGCTAATAGACTCCTACTCAGAAACACTGAGTCCTTAAATAAAAAATGTGCTTCAACAAAGTATTAGTTTAAGGGTGTGCATTTATGCAACCTGGTTATTGTTTATTTTTCCCCCTGAAAGATTTCCATTTGTTTTTCAATTGAATTGTTCACGTTATAGGTCACATTAAAAATAGAAAAAGTTCTGACATGATTTATCTTAGTCTAATTTTTTTTTTACATCACAAACAATGGCATTTTAACAGCGGTGTGTAGACTTTTATATTCACTGTTTATTCTAATGATGTAAATTCGCAATTATACAGTCAATTGTTAATAAAAATATAATCTAAATCTTATTTAGGATAGCCTCAAACCTGAAACATGAACATTTTGAATTGAATCCTCTGTATTGCTTTGCACATTGAAAAATGTTTTTTATGGTATTTAACTGGTAAAATGTTTTTTTTTCTGTGTTTATGAATTACGGTAGAATACTCTGAAATTACAAGGATAAACCTATTCTTATCATTCGTCATGTAGAATAACAGGAAATGTCAGTAAATTCAAAAACATTAATCATTTCTTTATTTTCACAGACATGTATCTTTTTTCCACAACAATGAGCAGTACAAATACAACATTTCACATTCTAAAAATCAAATACATTTACTATTATTTGATGAATATTTGCATTACTTGTATAAACAAATTGAAATCTCAATAAAGATTATTATAGCTGAAATAAAATTCTAAAACAGAATTTCAATCTCAATATACATTCCCGTCATCCAAAGTAAATATATATTTTTTTAACTTTTTGGTATTTTCATGCTATTAGCATTGATGTCATGTGGCTATGTTTCACGAGTTTTCTAATGTGATGCTAAAAATCAGTCCATTTACTTCTCAAATTAAGGGTAAACTGAATGAGTAGGACTAACATGAATGAGAAATTTGAATGAAATAGTGTATCACATGATCATATTTTCATGATTATATGTTTTTCAGTATTAATATGTGTGAACACACTTACAGGAAGCTATAGTTAACATTTCTGTACTAGACATTTTTATTTTAATATTCTGAGATACTGGATTGCTGATTTCCATAAGCAGTAAGCAGTAATCATCACAATTGAAACAAAAAAGGCTTTATATGTTTCACTTTGTGTCATTAATCTAGAATATATGAAGGTGTCACATTTTAAATTTGAATTACAGAAAAAAATGTACTTTTCCACAATATTCAAAAATGTTTGAGATGCAGCTGTACATTAAGATATTAAACTGGAAAAAAGTCAAATTATGAACTGATGTAATGCAAATTTAGGGGTGTCTAACACTATCTATTATTGATCATATTAATATCCATACCATCAGCTAAGGAACTCATGTCAACATTGTTACCAAACAGTACATGTAATTGTGGTATTTGAACATTATATTCATACAGTATTATTACAATATGAATGTATGTTTCAGTGGAAGTGAATGTGCCTAGATAGTAGGAACAACAGCGATAACTGTGTTTATATTAGCTCTCCATGAGGAATGTGGAGTGTTTACACTGACCATCTGGCATGGGTTAACTTCTATAAACATGATCTGTGTTAGGTAGAAGAGCCCTAAACTTATAGATTAGCTGGCAACTATCTTTATATTGAGAAGACAAAGGAACATTCACTGAACAACATTTGTGCTGCAATTTTCCAATAAACTTGAACAAACTTCTCCCTCAATTTAACACAGGCTCTACATTATTTGACCAAAATACGTAACCGCTGATTTCTTACATAATGCTTATCAGTTTGTTCAGCAAACTAATAGCTGTAAATAAAATATATGATGTTTTGACAGAAAAATATAAAAAAATTGAATTCTCAACCCATTACTGAAATTTTGTTTTTACAGGTATTAATGAAGTTCATAAGCCTTACATAGACCCTATGGCTGCTAGTGTTTGTTTTCCTCCCATAAGTGTCCTGAACGTGAATTTTTCTCAAGTACCTGTAACATGTTGACCACTGCTAAATCCCGCCCCCTTAAAAGACAGGTACACAGAAAAGTGCGGCCTTTTCGAAATTACAGTTTAACATAACATTTTCGAAATTACAGTAAAGTGTTCACTTTACTCTATATATGATGAGCATTTTATATTTGATTTATTCCAACTGAAATGGTACAACAACATCATATTAACTGCACTAGCTAGCTAGCTAACTAGTAGTAGTGTAAGCTTGTAGCGCATGCTTTGTTAGCTAGCTAGTTTGGTAATATGGTTTCCAAATATGCAGATAACATTTTGTATGGATTCTCGTTGTTAACATGACCAAATAATTAACAAATTATTTATTGAAACAATGCGATTCATGACATTGCTTCATGTTAGCTAACATTAAGGTGAGGGTGAGGGTAGATATATGGTTCAGAGCTGGTCTATGCTTTCCTGACAGACGCAAAACCTACAGAGGCTACAACACATCTAAATATGCTCTTATGGGGACCAGTGTCTCAGTAATGATCAAGTATCAGTTCTCCCACCTGTCCTTGTGACTTGATTTTTATTATGGAATAACTAATTCTATATCAGCAAAAAATGTATATTATTTGAAAAATGCTTCTTGGTCAAATTAAGCTATATTGTGTTATTGAAGAAAATGTTTTTATAGCTACTCTTTCCATATGCTGGGCCTGCATAGAATGGGCATCCCAAACTTCCCCATCCAAACAAGCTAATGGAGATTGTGTAACATCTAAATTGTTGCAGCAAACCGTGGTTAGCCACTGTATATTTCTTCAACATTTAGCGTTCTTGTAATTCATTGTTAACATTAGGGTTATGCTCACTTCCACTTCTATTTAGGATGTTGACTTAAAAGAAGCAATTCACCTCAACCCTGGTAAAAAGTGTTTTACGTTTTTCTTTAATCTTCATAGTTGACAGGGAGGATGTTGCTCTCTGTTACTTTGGAGGCTTTCTAGAGGATGTTTGTATAACTGGGTTTGATTGACTAAACATTCAGGTAAGTGGAAGTTATGGCCAAATTAAAAAAACTTAATCATATACTTCCCCAAATAGTTTTCACATTTAAAATAACCTGATAACTGTTTCTTTTTTACAGTTAAGTCATTGATCACATATTCTGATCATTAGTGATTTACAGTAGTGAATATATAAAGCAAAATTGTACTGTTTCCCCATGGGAAGGGAACCCTGGGCACAACTCTTGTGTTGCAAGGGTCATACTCTATTAGTTCAGCTAATGAACACAAAACCATTAGTTACATTTTTTTTGTAGATTACAGTGGATGTCATCTTCAAAAACCTTGGTATGTTAAAATGTTTACTTGTAATGCATACTTTTTGTAAGATCGGGAAAAATTGCTAACATTGTTATAAATGCGCTTTCTTGGGCTGTACAGAGATGTGCATCAAGATGGGATCTCGTTTGGCTTGTGGATGAGAGATGCATGCATGAGTTTAGTGAGTTTTTACTCTTCACATTATGCTAATATAAAGGTTTAAGATCTATATGAATTTTCCATATCACTTGTACACTGAAGTACAATTTTGTGAGTTATTGCAGTGTTCTCAAACTATAGTCCTAAAGAGTAACTCTGGAGGATTTTGCTTGTCTAACAATAACACACAATCAAATTGGAATTCAGGTAAATTATTAGCTAAATGAGTTAGTGCTAGAAGGAATGAACCTGCACAGTAAGTTGCTCTGCCAAGGTCAGCGATGGGGATCCTTTACCTATCATAAACAATGTGGTTTATATCAATCAATCAAATCAAATTCATTTTATAAAGCCATTTTTACATCAGCAGTTGTCACAGTGTTTTCACAAAATACCCCAGGGAGCAAACAACAATAGTGATGAACTTCAGTGGCTAGGAAAAACTCACTAAGAGAGACGAAATGTAGGAAGAAACCTAGAGAGGAACCAGGGTGACCAGTCCTCTTCTGGCTGTGCCGGGTGAACATATTACGAGTTGAAATTGTAATAGTTCAATGCATGTGGGCTAAGCCCAGAGTCTATTTAAACCTAGTCCAGATCGGAGGCATGACCAATTGGACAAGGACAGGGACAGACGGGGAGGGTTAGCAGAGTGGCAGCTGAAATCATCAGGTATCGTCTTGATCTGCAACAAAACCTGGAGGACTTTGGACAGGGACCGCAACGAGTCAAGTCTGGTACTCCGCAGCTGTGGGTTGAGAACTCATGTCCTCCTAAGTTTAAAACGACAGAAAACAGGGAACATTTAGAAAATGTTTTCCTTAGATCTACAGGGATATATAGTGGAGAAGGAAAACTGACCCTACTCCCCCAGCACAATAATATAGCAGCGTAAGACATTGGGGCTGAGACAGAGGGGTCCAGTGACACTGTGGCCCTGTCGGGCCCTGTCCGGGGGGAGGCCCCGGACAGGGCCCAACAGGCAGGAAATCAATCCACCCACATTGCCAAGCATCAACCAAAGGGACACCAACCAACCACAATCATCCTGAATGAGGGCCAAGTATTGCCAGCAGAGTATAGCCCAATTGCACCACTGCACAAGAGAGAGACAACAAGAGAGTGACTTCGTCCCCGAATAGCACTGGAGGGAGGGCATCCCAGTGGCGATGAGAGCCCATATGGCAAGACAGCAAGGGTCGATAGTATAAGGTCTTTCTGGTCATCTTCACGCCCCTGGGCCAGACTACACTTAATCATAGACCAGGCTGAAGAGATGAGTCTTTAGTAGACGCTTGAAGGTTTGCACTGAGTCTGCATTTCTTGCATCTTGTGATCTAAGGTTACGTGCAGGTATGTATGGCTGTATCATTTCAGCGAGATAGGTAGTAGCAAGTCCATGTATTTATAGGTTATCAATAAAACCTTAAAATCAACCCTAACAGGCAGCCAGTATAAATAGGCTAATACTGGAGTAATGTGTGCACATTTTTCTGTTCTAATTAGGATTCTAGAAGCAGTGTGCAGCACTAATTGAAATTTATTTTTTGATTTATCAGGGTAACCAGAAAAAAGAGCATTGCAGTAATCTAATCTTGATGTAAAAAAGCATGGATTTGTTTTCTGCAACAGTTTTTGATAGAACATTTTCGAAGATGAAAATAAGCAACTGTTGAGATATATTTTATATGTTCATCAAAGGAGGTGTTAGGGTTGAGGGTAACGCCGAGATTTCTTACAGTTTTTTGGGATACGACCATGCAGCCATCGAGGTTCACAGTGAGATCTGCCAATAAAACTCTATGTTTCTTGGGTCCTAAAACAAGCATTTCAGTTTTTCTTGAGTTTAAAAGTAGGAAGTTCTCTGCCATCCACTTCCTAATATCTGAAACACATGCTTCCACAGTAGCAAATTTTGGGGTTTCTCCATGCCTCATCGAAATATATAACTGTGTCATCAGCATAGCAGTGAAAATTGACATTGTGATTTTGGATTGCATCTCCAAGAGGCAGCATATATAGTGAGAACAATAAAGGGCCTAGGACTGAGCCTTGAGGTACACCAAAACATACTTTTGTTTTGTCTGAGGATATACCAACCACACATACAAACTGATATTTTTCTGATAAATAAGATTTAAATCATGCTACAACATTCCCACATAGCCCAATATGGGTTTCCAGTCTCTCTAAGAGAAGGGAGTGATCAATAGTGTCAAAAGCAGCACTAAGATCAAGAAGCAACGGGACGGATGCGTAACCTTTATATGATGCCATTAGAAGGTCATATATTACCTTCACAAGTGCAGTCTCAGTACTATGATGGGGTCTGAAACCGGACTGGAGCATTTCATTAATGTTTTTTGTCTTCAGGAAAGCGTTCAGTTGTTGGGAAACACATTTTTCTAAGATTATTGAGAGGAATGGGAGGTTTGATATAGGCCTATAGTTGTTTAAAATGTATGGATCCAGATAAAATATTTGGCTTAATTTCCGCAATTCTTAGTGAGTTACACATCCGGAGGAAAGGGAGCAATTTATTATTTTCAACCTTGGCTGACCTAGCACCGAAAATAGCTCCTTGAGTAATATATTTGGAATCGGGTCTAGCTGACAATTTGTGGGTTTAGAACTCATTACACATTTATTGAATGTGTCGAGAGATACGGGATCAAAAAGTTCCAGTGTCCCCATTGACACCTGGTCAGTGAGGTTCAGGATATTCTCTTGAAAAGTAATTTGACTTTTCCATATGAATATTGAAATCGCCAAAATGTGAATACTATATGCCATGACTACAAGGTTAGACAAGAATTCTGGAAATCATTGAGGAACATTGTATATGGCCTAAGCGTTCTGTAAATATTGGCTATGTAAAACAATTTATCAGCCTGGTTAACTTTCATGCACAAAACTTTTAAGAGCAAATTCATATTCCTTTTCGGGATGCACAGAGGATATTATCACTAGCATAGCCAGGAGGAGAGGCCTCATATAGGGCAGTAAATTCATTAGGCTTTAGCCATGTTTCACACAAGCCGATAACATCAAGTTTATCAGAGATCAATTCATTTACTGCAATTGCCTGTGGATCAAGGGACCTAACATTTTGAGATACGCGGTAATATAGTCATTTTTATTTGAGACTGAGGTGGAGGAAGGTTTTATCTTAATAAGGTTGCTATTGTTAGCGCTTCCTTGTTCAACTTTTCTCAGCCTGGGACGAGTCACAGTCGCAATAGTCAAAGCTGTACTAGCTACTCTGGCTATGCTATCAACAGACTCCACTATGCTAGCAGGCTGGCTAACAGTCTGCAGCCTGTCCTGCACCCTATCTCATGGTGAGGCTATAGGAGTGAGACTCCTGTCAATGTTCCTAGATAAAAGAAGAGAACCACTCCAGCTAGGATGAAGTGCGTCACTCTTCAGGCCTGACCCGGTTTCTGGGCGAGTCTCAAAAAGAGAGCCAGTTATCTCCAAACTTTATCTCCTGCGATGGGCAGAACTCCATTTTCAGCCATTGATTGAGTTGCGCAAGTCTGCTGTAGAGCTCGTCACTACCCCTACCTGGGAGGGGGGCAGAGACAATTACTCGATGTCGACACATCTTTCGAGCTAGTTTACATGCTGATGCTATGTTCTGCTCGTGCCAATGTTAATAACAAAATCTCTCTACTCTCTAAACTTGCCAGCTGTAGACTTCTCTAGCACCAACCCCAGATTTGCGGCTACGACGGTGGCTCTACACCCCGTTAAACAGTGTAGGATCGCTGGCTGATTCTTTCGTCTAATACTGCAGGTAAAGGAGTCGCCAATGACTAAAGTTTTCGGCCAGCGGTAGAAGATGCCTGCCGATCATTGACAACTTGATCAAATTATTAATCGGTATATTTTTCAAAACGGGTGTTGGCTATGCTGACTGTGCTTGTGTATGAATTTATTGTGGTGTGTTTTGGTGTTATTTTCCTTCATAGGAAAGAGAAAAACTTCCTTAACCTGTTGAGGGACATGGACGATGCTAACCGGGCCGTCCTGCAGCGAGGAAAGGAGCAGCAAGACCAGTATATGGGACATTGTACCAGAAATGTCTCCACAATTCAAAAATTATCATATTCTTGAATCTGAACGTAGAAACATACCATGCCCTCTCAGCATGTTTTTATGATTGAATAAAATACATTTTTAAGTGTTAGGACCTGTCAGAGACAAATTTGTAAATGTTAGAATGATTAACTAATTAATTTCTTTGCTATAAATAGCAGTTCCTTATTAGTCACATGTCCCTGATGGTATCGACCATGGTTTTATAATTCCTTTAAGAAATATAAGCAAAATGTTGGTCAACTGTAGTGGATGGTAAGCACAGAATACCCACCATGCAGTCGTCATGCACTCATCTACACAGTTAGAGAGATTAATTATTCAATAATTTTCTCAAATAGTCAATTTTTATATCATAAGCTCCTTTGTCAGGACTAACTGTAGTGTGACAGGACTGACGGTGCTGTGACAGAACTGACTTTATGGATTTCGCTGAAGCAGAAAGTTATGTTTTGTCTTCTTTATTTACGTTCTGATAAGAATTCCTATTTTGAATAATAATTATGATTTTAATGTTAATCTCATATTAGACTATATGGCAAAGTTCAGCCAAAGACATATAAGGACCCTAATTAATTAAAACATGACTTTGTATGAACTGTTTTTAATTCAGAAAAATTATTTCAGTTTATTTGAATATAAAAACAAATTTCATTTAACAATTTATAAAAATTATATTTAAATCATCATGGCCAGATAAAATAACAATAAACAAACTAGAAGGGAAAAAGTCACACAACCATTTAACAGTTACACTACTCCATTCACTCACTGTGTAGTTCTATGGAAATTACTTCATAATGTACAATTTACTATGATACAGTGATGGTATTCCTTTCTAACCTTGAAGGCCCTGGCCCTGTGGAACTGCTGCCTTTTTCCTAAGCCTAGATGTTCTCTGATGCTCATCGTTCCCTTTCTTTCTGAAGATATTTCTCCTTTCTCTCCAGGTCTGCATTTCTTTGTGCCCAGCATTGTCTTTGTCTCTCAGCTACACTAACTGGAGTCATCTAACTACAATATATTAATTGATAAAATTAGTCATCATTACTAAAAGCTAATAGAAATTATAGTTATATCTATGTGTTGAAATACTATTAATATTCATAGTGCAATTTCAAAAGCAGTGCTACATAGGCTATATAGGTAAGAGGGACCAAATTCTAAATAATTTTCTGAGCATAAAAAGCTGATTTACAGTGTAATGTCTATTAATATTATATTTTACTATGGCATACGTTAAATACATATTATATGCAATAAAGGTAATAATAAAGATCAATGCCATTTATTTGTAAGGCCCTGTCACAAGAAACCTTGTTATGTATATATGTAATTGCTTTATCTTTTTGCTATATATAAAGTGTGCTACACCATGATTCATAAATATATTACACTTGTAACTAATATTAAATAATAATTCTACCAGCTGCTGCTCGTTTACACTGTTATGTTACTGCCATATCTAAATGTTCAATAATATTACCTAGGTGGCCGCTAGTTTATGGTACTCTTTGTATTTTGCGTCTACATTTTTGCAGATTCATAAATAGTTGTGAAACCAAATATGCGTGTACAGTGGCTGTTTGTGTAAATCCGAAAACAGAAGAACTCCCACACACTGTCTTGCTCAGCACTGAAATATTAATTAAATCACAACAGATAATGAATACAAATTTCAAACCATGTGTACAGTAGAGGCCGAGTGGCTAGATGCACGTACAGGTATTTCAGCTCTGTAAGCAGTATCCTGACACCTTCACACTGTGTTCAGAAGCTTCATTAGAGTTACTCTGACTTGGTTGCAGTGCAACGGCGATCTTTTTTTAAAAATGGGTACACAACAGCAGTGTTATGGTGCCAATCAACGGCACAGGCACAGAAACATGTCCTTAAATTCTCTCTCCACTGGGCCTCAGTGAAAGTTGGAACCAGTTTCCCACGTTGTTTTACCCAAACGAATGGAGAAACACGATGCATTGTGTAGTACTCGCATGTCTGAAACACATAAAGGTGCCAAAAATAAGTTGATTACAATTGTTTACAATAACATGATTCCCAAATATGATTTACAGGCCAACTTATATAGGGCAACTACCAAAATCTTACCGTTCTTATTCTTTGTGCAGAACAGCAAAAATCGGTCTGTCTTCTCATGGCAAATCTCTGCGATAACTCGTAAAATCCGTTCACTTCATTTGCATTGCAACTTGTCGGGCATTTCAAATGCGCTTTGCTAAAACTGCTCGTTTCTTTTGTGCCGTTGACTTAATGACAACATTTGCAAACCAATAAATCATGATCAGCACATCTTGAATCTCTTTATTGGTTGCTGTGATTTTGCATATTTGCATAAAAAATAAAATGCCAGTCAGTCGCTTTCTATAGCGTATGGCACATACGTCAGAGCAAGAACATATGTCAGCGGACTAATTTGTCTAATCTTGGCGGGTCTTTAGACCGTGGTGGAAAAGCACACAAAAATGGGCTGAAAGAACCCTGTAGTTCCTTGAATAGCAGTTCCTGGGACTCAAAGTTCCGGGTACTTTTTTGCGGCAAGAACTAATTTCGGCTTCACTATTTATCCCACCCAAAGAAACTGATTCCAAACTCCCCCATTGTATCTCAAATAGGATTACACCACCTTGGCTAAAACAATGAAAACAAAGAAAACGGCATTTACATAAATGCAGTTAGCCCCCGCCGCTATGCTGGAGTTTACACCGGTGGATGAGAGGGTCGCCTCCCTACGCCTACGGGTTTTGGAGGGGAAAACTAAGACTGTTGTTTGTGCGTATGCCCCAAACAGCAGTTTGGAGTTTTCGGCCTTCTTGGAGACCCTGAATTGAGTCCTGTACAGGGCTCCAGTAGAGGACTCCATTATTCTGCTGGGGGACGTCAACGCGCACGTGGGCCATGATGGAGACACCTGGAGAGGTGTGATAGGGAGGGACGGCCTCCTTGATCTGAACTCGAGTGGTTCTTTGTTGTTAGAGTTGTGTGCTAGTCATGGATTATCTATATACACCATGTTCGAACATAAGGATGTTCATAAGTGTACGTTGTACCAGAGCACCTTAGGCGGAAGGTCAATGATCGATTTTGTGATAGTGTCATCGGATCTGAGGTTGGGTAAAGAGAGGGGCAGAGCTGTCAACCAATCACTATCGGGTGGTTAGTTGGGTCAGGGGATGGGGAAAGACTCTGGACAGACCAGGAAAACCCAAACGGGTAGCGCGGGTGAACTGGGAACGTCTGGAGGAGGTCCCTGTCCGAAAGATATTTAACTCACACCTCTGGATTTTCTGACATCCACGTGAAGGTTGGGGGCATTGAAACTGAATGGTCAATGTTCAAAGTTTCCATTGCCGAAGCTGTGGCAGGGAGTTGCGGTCTAACGGTCTTAGGTGCCTCAAGGGGCAGTAACCCTTGTACACCTTGGTGTACACGAGTGGTCAGGAAGCTGTCCGACGGAAGGAGGCCTTCCGGGATATGTTATCCCAGAGGACTCCGGAGGCAGTTGCAGAGTACCCGCGGACCCGAAGGGCTGCAACCTCTGCCGTGAAAGAAGCAAAACAGCTGGTGTGAGAGGAGTTCAGGGAAGCCATGGAGGACTTTTGGTCGGCACCAAGGTGTTTTTGGAAAACCATCCGCCACCTCAGGAGGGGGAAACAGGGAACCATCCAAGCTGTGTACAGTAAGGATGGAACACTGATGACCTCAACTGAGGAGGTCATTGGGCAATGGAAGGAACACTTTGAGAAACTCCTAAATCCCACTAACACACCCTCTTTAGTAAAGGCAGAGCTGGAGGCTGATCGGGAAGCATCTTCAATCTCCTTGGCAGAAGTCACTGAGGTAGTTAAACAGATATACAGTGGCAAAGCAAAGGGTTTGACGAGATTTGTCCAGAAATTTTGAAAGCTTTGGATGTGGAGAGGGGGTCTTGGATGACACGCCACTTCAACATTGTTCCTTTGTTTTCTCCCACTATTTAATTCATTCTGTCACGCAGGCGGTGTGTGGAATCCAAATGAAAACCCAAAAAGGGAGATGGAGGCAGATGCAGGGGTGCAGGGAAACACTTTAATCAAAACTAAAAGTAAAACAAAACAGAGTGCCGTGCACTACAACAGAAAACAACTTAACTAGCCAAGCAGGCGCAGGCGCAGGCGCAGGCGCAGGCGCAGGCGCAGGCGCAGGCGCAGGCGCAGGCGCAGGCGCAGGCGCAGGCGCAGGCGCAGGCGCAAACACGACAAGACACGACGAAACAATGATCCAACAAAGGCAGGGAGAAACTGACTGAACTAAATACACAGACTAACGAGCAGAACAAAAACAGATGGGGGCAAAACACAGGTGAACTAAATACACTGATCAACAGGAACAAGGACAAGACAGATCACAGACAAACAGAAAACACAGACCGGAACAGCCCCAGCTGGCCGGGACCGTGACACATTCACTCCCAGCCTTCTGATTGTGAGGTACTAATTGTTTGTTCGCTGTATCATTACTAAGCCTTTTTGTCGGACCGCGTAAGTGGAGCCGGCCTAGACGAGCAAATGTCTCTGGACTAACTATCATTTGTTAAATAGCATAGTGGTTAGAGACGCGAGCTATAGAACAACAGGTCCTGCATTCAATTCCTGTAACAATAAACACACGTTTTGCCTGAGATTCAGGAAAGATAAAAACTTCACGGGCTATAACTTTATGTAGCTACGTAATGGGATGGCTTAAATAAAACACTCCCGCTGGATATGAGGATTTGTTCAGGATAGACAAACACTTACCTGCTTACACGATTCTCTCGTCTTTTCACTTGACAAATATGTCAGAGAATGATAGACACTCAATGTCATTCACGAATGGCAAATTAGCTGTTAAAACAGCCAGTGTTAAAAGAGGATTTTTTCAGAATATACAAAATCTTAGCTGGCTACAAACTTCTGTTGCTACTGGAAGCCTAAAATGAAACTGTATACTGTGGTGATGGCCAAACAAGGCTTCATTTGTGTTATTTTAGCAGTAGGATATTATGCTGGCAGCACTCAGATTTTCATTATCACAATAAAAGCCATCATTGACATTTGTAAGGTTATATAGTTAACAATCTAGTACGTAAAAAAAGAACCGACAATAATGACATAGGAACGAACCTTAAACATAAAAAGACAGACTAGATTGACAGACTAGATTGTTAACTATATTGCCTTATATAGTTCAATTATGACTTTTATTTAGAAAAATGAAATCTGAGTTTGCGCTGCTAGCATAATGTCCTGCTGCAAGAAGAACGGTAATCACTAGTTTACTGATATGGTGCAACTATTTCTTTTTTTATTTATTTATTATTTCTTAGCATTTCTTGAGGATAGTCAAACACTTCACTGGCTACATGATTCTCTCAGATTTTCACTTGACCTATAAATCTGTTATTGTTGACCTGCTTCTGCACGATCTACCTTTGACTCTGATTCCCAGTCTAGCCCCTATCTGTACTTTTCCTGTTGTTTGGACTACCGTGTTTTGACCACGCTTCAGCTGTCCTCCGTTATCAATAAAAGCAGTACACACAGCAACTGGAGCCACAACACTTATCTCCTTCTGGTATCATTACAATATGTTGTGTTTGTACTATTTTCCATTAAATGTAGGATTTAAATTAGTTGCACAACATTGGATTCTGTTTATTTACATTTTACACAGCGTCCCAACATTTCTGAAAATGGGGTTGTAAAGATTTTAATAAATATTGTAGTAAATCTAAATATGAATCTATCTAAAGGGTATTTGTTTGCCAAAGCATTAAACTATCCAAACAAAGGATGTTTAATGGTGAATGTTATTTCTTCCACTAGAGGGTAGCATCACTCTATACTTAACTAATGTGTATAATGTTAGTTAGGTAAGAGCTGAATTTCAAACTTGTATCCTCAGTTCTTCACAAAACCCATTAGATTAGAATGCTAGAGGTCCTTCCCCTGTGACATTCAACTCCAATAGGTTTTTAGAAAAATACAATGAGAGGTATTTGATATATGATAGGAGGCAGGTTTTAGGATCAGTTCTGCCATGTAGATATATATAAAGTTTAATACCATGTTATATTTGAATATGCTTTATAGCATTGGTATTTCAGCTGGAATCTCATTCTTCTTGCCAACATTTCTGGAAAGCACATTTTGGGGGACAGATCAGAGGACACTTTTTTTCTAGTTTAACTTTATGACCTGAATGCCACTGGTTTAAGGTGACCTTGCAGCATTCTCAACTGGGTTGTGAACAAAATGTCTGTGTGCAGTTTGCCTTTGGACAAATTCAAGCAGAGCTATTCCTATCTGCTGTCTCTCAATTCACCTTGCGTCTGAGCATAGGGGCTAGGATGAGAAGGAAGTGTTTAAAATATGTGATGTAATTTTCATACGGAGTGCTAGGTTAGATTTCCTGGCCTATCATGTAAAATAATCTGCCCTGGCTCAGAGCAAATAAGGCAGAAGAGAAGCTGGTGAAAGCATTAACAGTGGTTGCATCTCACTTTGATTCTCATAGGTGGACTGGTACAAGCAAAATATAATGCCGTCCAGTTGTAAACTTGCAACAAGAGGACTGCAGCCTCTGACGTGCACGATGCGTTCATGTTTCAAAATCATGGCGCGAATAGGCCACCATCATGAACGAATAGGATCATTAACAACGATGCCTGGAATCGAAATGGACAGAAAGAAAAAGAAAGTTTTCCGGCTTAACGAGATGGATTCTCAGGAAGTTGTATATGGACAGACGAAGCGTGTGGTACATACGAAGAGAAAAGAAAACGGGAAGTTAAGATGGCCGAGAGGGGACGACCGTCGTGATGCGGGACTGGAGACAAGCCGAATGGACACGGATTCATTCTGTTTCACTACCAGGCCAATCGACAGGAGTCTCGAGATGAATTCACTATTATGGGATCCTGGAATTATGGACGATACTAGGAACTGACGTGAGTTCTTAAATGTTAATTTCCTACAATGTGTCGTACCTAACCATTGAATGAAGCTGGAAGTTATCAAGGAAGCCTGATCACCTTCCTCGGTAATAGCCAAGCTTATTTAATTAAATATTACATGTAGTTTGAAAAGCACTTGACAATATATAGCATGTTTTAATAGGCATTCGAAATAGCCAGTTTAGTTCTGTCATGCTTCAACATGTTTTAATAGGTATTCAAGAAATAGCCTGTTTTGTTGTGCTTTGTCATGTTTACTTTGTAATTTTGAGTCAAACGTATTTATTGCGTTGAAGATAATGTTTTAAATAGTTAGGCCTTAATGGTCTAATGACAATGTGGGTGGGCTTTAACAGGTCCACTACATGCTACATTTTGCTAGCACACATGGGTACATCTGAAACCTAGTGAACGATTAGAAATTGGTACAATGATTTTCTAATCTGGTAAAATAGTCTCATGGTTTAAAAAGTGAAAGAATTGTGTTTTCTCTCTCCTTATATATTTTATAAGTGGTAGAATGGAGATTACACATAGTCTAACGTTCAGGTGACCAGAAAGGCCTGATACTGTCCACCCTTGCTGTCTTGCCAGGTGGGCTCTCATCGCCACTGGGATGCTCTCCCTCAAATGCCATTCGGGGGCGGAGTCACTGGCTTGTAGCTGTCCCTCTGTTGCACACTTGTGCATTGGGGTGTGCTCTGCTGGCAATACTCGGCCCTCATTCAGGATGATTGCGGTTGGTGGGTGTCCCTCTGGTTGATGCTTGGCAATGTGGGTGGATTGTTTTCCTGCCTGTTGGGCCCTGTCCGGGGCCTCCTCCGGATA
>JACXGJ010005164.1:0-40511 GCA_016801105.1 Esox niger
TGTGTGTGTGTGTGTGTGTGTGTGTGTGTGTGTGTGTGTGTGTCAAAAAAAGAGTAGTTAACATTCATGGAGTAGTTAACTTCGTCATAGAAGTTTTTATGGCCTCTTTTTAAAACCGCAGACCTATTAAAATGTAACACCAATTAAAAGTGATAGCAATTTATTTGAGTTTATTGCTAATATATAACCACTCTCAAACAGCCATGTTTGGTCCTGCAACATGGTCAGTGCACGCAGTCTGTCAGACTGCAGTTTATTCCCCCTGAGGATTTCTAATTACATTGTCATTTTATTTTCTGCATCTATGCATGTTTGTGCATCTCAGTTATTCCCTGAATGCTGTGCTGAGTGGATGATAACATATCTGTGTCTGACAGACTGCTTGCTCCTGCACACACATGATGGTGTGGGGAGGTGGGAACAACCAACACCGGAGACAGTTCTTCCACCAATTATTTGTACGTTACTTTCCCCCAGAGCATGATAGCTTGTCAAAATGACAAAAAAACTATTAGGTGATAACTTCATGAATCTATTCCCATTTTGCTATTCAAACGACCAGTTTTTCCCTAACCGAAAACATGGTGGCTTGAGCAAGGGCCAATTATTTTCTGTAAGGGTTGAGATAAATATGATAGAGGCAAATGGGTTTTATTGATTTATTTTCTCCCCTGAACTCTCAACGCACTGAACAAAATCCCTACTTTTCGTAATTATTGTAATTTGTAGAAATAGGCCAATGGGATTGTGAACCACTCAGTTTGTGTGATGCTCTCATTTTTCTTTTACCTCCTTTATGCCTGAATAAAAATTCTGGACACTTTTGGTCAATAACACATGAAGGTAAAGAAACCCAGTCCGTTCAATGAACAACATGTTCTGAAGAAATAATGACCTTAGATAATAGTGCTCTCTCTGTGCAAGGCAACTCTCTGGGGTCTTCTGATCTGAGCTGGTCTAGCTCTGCTGTGTTGCTAATGACAAATAGATAGTTCTCAGAACTGGCTTTATATCAAATCAGGTGCTTGTGTCTGCATACTTGTTTTCTAAATTGCTGGTTCACTGATAACATAAACACATTTAAACTCAGGACTAAGTATTTTATTTGTCTGTGTAAAATTGTCTACATTGGCACCAGTGTTTTCCTTTTCCTGTATATTTAAGCCCTGTACTGCCTGCAGCAAAAACGGCTTCTTCGTATTTCTTCATACAACTGTTTAAGTGCTAACAATCCCCAGAGTGAGAGGGTGAGAGGGGGTGTAATGCTATGTTTCCCTGAGCTTACTACACACTGACTGTTGTTGAATGATAGATGTTGGCCTTGTAATAGGAGTTTTAGGGATCACATTTTTTATTTTATAGCAGGCCAGATAGTCGCCCTGTGTCTTGCTGTTGTCTGTCTCAGTCTCCCACTGGCTACATTCGCAAGACGTAGACGACATTCTTGGTCAAATACGGTGTTATCCTGAGACAAGTCTTTCAGTTAAGCAGTAAAGCTGTGGTTAATGGGATATAATTGGGAAGATTTCGAATGGTTGTGCATCTATAAATAATAAATGAATGTAGTGAAATTCAGTAGTTTATAGCTTGCTTTCCAAAAAGCGAAGATTCTTGATAAAATGGGCTGAGTGAATTTAAGTAGGGTATAGACCAATTGTCTCAACAATGAAAAACATTAGTCTTTCCTTACGGGGTATTGCACGTCCGGACAATATTGCAATCTCATTGCACATTCATCCATCCGTACTGACTGGCCAGCCCTGCTGTCTGCCCTCACAAATGTTTTGGGGCACTTCAGGAAGGGCTGGCTAAAAAGTGATTAACAGATTTCAAAATGTTTCTAGGAAATGTGAATAAAATTGCCATTAGTTATCAAAGTAGTGCCTGAAAGCCATGTGTCATACTAAAAATTCTGTCAAAATGACAGGGATTGGACAAAATAATGGAAATACCGTATGAAAAAGGACTTTGAAGTGACTGAATCACATTTCCAAACACAGCTGCAGAAGTCACATTAGGTTGATTTCCAATTAGCAGCACATATGTGTCGGCCATTAAAGAGGTCTGACAACACTTTCATATGAGTTTTCAAAACAACATGAGGCAACTAACAGTTTGCCAAATAGTTGCAGGTGTATCAGTAACATAACCTACTAAATAATTAAATGTGTCAAAGGAAATCACCAAAAAAAATCATAAATAGCATATGTCAAACATAGACGAATTGCAAAAGATAAGAGGATCTGTTGTTGCAAGTCAAAGCTGACCCATAGGGATAAAGAAAATTAACAGGACTATTGCTGAATACCCTAAAAGCACAGCCTCGAAAATGACCACAGAATTGATCGGCACCTCTGTGACCCAATCTCAACACAAACTCTTATGTTGTGAGCTTGAAAAATCTGGAATTTATGTTAGGCCTGCCGGTTGGAAACCACTCATATCCTCAAGATCAACACACAAAATCATAGATGCATATTACAATGTTCCGTTGTTGGAATTCTAAACTGACAAACAGAAAACTATTTTGAGATAATTGTTTTCCTACTTTATCTGCCAACCGCCCACGCCACTTAGCGTTGGTATCCAAAGTGTACCCAGGCACTAATCACCCCTCGGGGCCTGACGTCAATCCATGCCCTGACGTCAATGGATGAATGCGCAATGCTCCCAGATGAATGATCAGACCTTGGTTGAACTTGAATAACTTACAAATGATTTACCAGATTTCCATGACCATTCAAATACTTAATTAGGCTATTATTGAAACAATACAAACGATATAGGCTACTTATCACACATTATTGTTTTTCAATAGGAGATTCAGCTCATTGTTTAGGCTAATTCATCAAATGTAAATCTAAAATGTATAATGCCAAAAAAGCATTAATTAAATGAAATACCAAGGATATTGTTTAACAGTCACGACTCAGTAATTCAAGAAAGGTACTACAATTTACTGTTCTTATTTTAGGAGAAAAAGATCTACTAACTCTCACACATCCAATCTTCTCTCAGAATGTTCTCTGCTAATTTTACTGAAGATTAAGATCTTACAAATATATTAGGCTGAGATAGATACACCAATGCAGGTGACTGAAGTGTGATGATGAGGATAGAAACTGTATATAATCTGACCTCTGTGAGCAAGTTAGACACAACTCAGACAAAATTTACTGCGTTTAATTCACAATGGCAAACCGAACCCGACCATTTGACGCCCACACAACATTGCAGATGAGATCGAGTCAGATGGAGGATCAGAAATAGATCCCGAAATGGACGAGTCAGATGCCGGGTCTTCATCTGATCAGATATTGAACCGCCACCCCCAATGCCTGTGCCTCCTCCCAAAAGAAACGAACCAACGCCGACCCCAAATGCCACCGAGAGAATTAATTTGACCAACTTTATCAATGTCATTTCTACAAACAGACTGTAGCCTATGTGTTATTCATTCTTTGAAATGTATCGTGTTGATCAAGCAACCGTGCTTTGGCCTATGTAGTTTATTTATGCGCATTTCCTTTTATTGTCGCAAACTAATAGATAATGTCTCTTATTTTACCTTTTATATCGTCAAAATGAAAACTAAATACAAAAGGATTTACCTTTGAATAATTTAAGTGTTGAGTAATTTTCTTTTTTTTGATTTGTAGGGCCTAATAAATAAATTAATCAGTGTATTCTTTTTTTTTTTTATACGATAACACCTTAAATAGAAATACAATTATTGTATTTTTCTTATTAATTTACCATTTAAAACAAACAAATTCTGTAATGAATGTTTTTGGACTTCTGTATAGTTTGATGACGACTCAGTAGATGAATTGATGCTCTGGCTGGATGGTGATGTTGCGGAGGAGAATGTCCATGAATGTCCATGCTAGTAGGGATGATTCATATGCTAACAACGCCAAACGGCATTTGGCTATGGGATAAAAAAGAGGCCTGGTGGTTCTGGTGTTAAACATGGTGAGGTTCTGTAATGACATGGGCAGCCATCTCGAAGAAGACATTTTGTATGATGATTGTTCTGCATGGTCGTATAACAGCCAAGGAATATGAAGCCGTCTTACAGGACCTTGTTCAACTTAGGCTGCACACACAGTTCCCATGACGTTAAAATAATCCAGGATTATAATGCTCAAATACACACTGCCAAACAAATTTAAGTGTGGTTTTATGAACACCAGGATGACGCCAAATGCCTTCCATGGCCTTCACAATCACCAAATAAACATCAGTGAACCTTAATGCGATGTTCCAAAGTGCAGACCTGAAAGTCATTTTCCACCTTATTCATCCGTCAAAGAACTGAAGGAGGCCTTGGAGAATTGATCAATATCAATAACAGTCCACCAAGTTCCGAACTTATATGACACTATTCCAAGAAGCATTGGCGCTGTTCTGAAGGCAATTAACTTGTTAGGTGTTTCCATTATTTTTGCCCAACCCCTGTATTTGCAGATAATATGCACTACATTATTGCTGCCTCTTTCTCTGCTTTGTGTGCTTCAGCTCATTGGGTGGAACTGAAATTTAGGGAAAATGGCACAGCACAGCACTTAGAAACATCTGCCTCCAAATCATAGATTTTGTGGCTTAAAAAATACTGAAGTATTCAACAAAGTGCCCAAATGTTCACCGTAAGTGCAAAATCTGTCCCAGGATTCACAGCACAGCACAGTCGATGACCCAAGAACATTACATTGCTCTCCATTATTCAAGGGCTCAGTCAGATTAAGGGCAGTAGCTCGAATGCATCCAACATGTCTCCCAATGATATGTTTCACTGCATCTGACCACAGCCTTATTCATCCTGGACTTTAGTAATGCTATAAAGAACAGGTTGGCATTTGAAACTGAGCTGGGTCTCCTCTGTTCAGGTTTAAGTTACACATCCTGGGCACCCGGGCCTCTGTTTCCTAATACAACTTCATATCCATGTCCCATTCCAGCTGAACATCCAGATGGTGACAAACACAGTAACAAGCCGTACAAGGCGTTGGCTGGCATAGCTGTGGGTAATATTAGCTTTTCTTTTTGAGGGCTTTAAACCCATCAATACTTTGTATTCAGATGTCCCTTGAAAACCCTTCACAATCAGACTGAAGATGGCAAGAAGGTTTCTATATCCTGTGTTAGGTGACCATCGTTTGAGTAGAGGGATGGGATGCTAACAGGGCGAGTTAGATCTTCATCAACCTGAGGACCATAAATAAGAAAGCAATGCTGAGGAACTGTGGTTCAACTAAAGCCTTACAGTAACTCTGCTTAAGAAGAAGACTGTCTATACTGCTGTGGGCATGGATTGCCAGAGAATGTTCACTGAAAATAAAAAGAATGGTCTCTTGACTCTTGCATATTTCTTCCCAGTGATTGTATTCATGTGTTTCCAAGCTGTTGCACAAGAAAAAGAGGATCCCCTTTGCAAAGAGTGATGGGTTTATGTGAGGCCATAATACCTAGCTCTTCAGTGGTTTGTTGCAAAGAATGGGGAAGCAGCTTATTAGAATATTTTGGGGCATGGTTTGCTCACATGTTTTTTTTATTCAGCCAGTGAGCAATTTTAATTGGCCTTCTACTTGAACAGTAACTAATGACTTATATTACGCATTCTGTTATTACATTAAGGCCATTACACATATAGTATTGCGTCAGTTGAGAAAGGTTGACTAAAGCAGTCAGTGGTTCTTAATTGTCTCTGGGATCTCCAGCTACCACATAAGTGCCTAAATGTATTTAAGACATTGAATGAACGAAATGATAGCAAGCATATAGCATTATAACAATACTATATAGCTGACCTGAATGAAGTATTCTGTATGAATGCTTCAAAAGAATATACAAAGAATCTGAGTAGAAAAGTTATTTTTGTAACTATGAGAGTGGGATCTTCATATAGCCCTGTTAACCAAAAAGTTGTGACGCTGCGTAAAATGCAAATGAAAACAGAATGTAATGGTGTGCAAATAATATTTCCATGTATTTAATTAAATGTTGAAATATAGAAATTGTATTGTTTTTGGAAGGAATTTTGGAATTATTTGATGCCCGCAACATGTTTAAAAAAACTCTTAATATGGAGCCATGCTGTTGTAATACATGCAGAATGTGATATGGTATTCTCTTGCTGAAATAAGCTAGGCCTTCTCTGAGAAAGACATTTTCTGGATGGCAACTTTGTTGCTCCAAACCCTTTACATATTGTTCAGCATTAATGGTGCCATCACAGATGTGCAATGTCACCCATGCCATGTGCTCTAATGCAGCCCCATACCAACACGGTCGTGGCTTTTGAACTTTGTGCTGATTACAAGCCGGATCGCCCTTCTCCTGTTTAGTCTCGAGGACGAGGCGTCCATGATTCCCAAAAATAATTTCAAATTTGGATTTGTCAGACCAAGACTGTTATCCACTATGCCTCAGTCCATCTTAAATGAGCTCAGGCCCAGAGAAGGCAACAGTGTTTCTGGATGGCATTTGTATATGATTTCTTTGCATGGTACTGCTTTTGTGGATGCAGCAACATACTATGTTCATAGACAATGATTTTCTTAAGTATTCCTGAGTCAACTCAGTGATGTCCACTTCAAAAACTTGTGTTTTTAATGCAGTGCCATCTAAGGGCCCAGAGATCACAGTCATCCAAAATTGGTTTTTGGCCTTGTCCCTTGTGTACATACATTTCTCTGAATTATATGAATCTTTGAATAATATTATGTACTGTAGATGATGAGATCTCCTAATTCTTAGTCATTTTATGTTGAGAATTTCTTTTCTTAAATTGTTGCACTATATGCCTGTGCGATCTTCACAAGTTGTGTGGTGAAACCCTTTCAATCTTCTAAAAGACTCATCCTTTTTTTAAATGTTTTTTTATACCTAATCATGTTACTGTCCTGTTTTCAATTAACCTAATTAGTTGTGAGATGTTCCACCAGGTTTTCTTTTGCATTACACAATTTTCCTAGTCTTTTGTTGCCCTTGTCCCAGCTTTCTTGAAACGTGTTGCTGGCATCAAATTCAAAGTGGGCATATACACCAGCCCTAACATTATGACCAACATAACACTGATAATCTCACATGGCACCTGTCAGTGGGTGGGATATATTAGTCAGCAAGTGAACATTCTGCCCTCAAAATGTATGTATTAAAAACAAGAAAATAGCAAGTGTAAGGATCTGAGCAACTTTGACAAGGGCCAAAATGTGATGGCTATATGACTGGGTCAGAGCATCTCCAAAACTGCAGCTTTTGTGGGGTGTTCCTGGTCTGCAGTGGTCAGTGCATACTGTATCAAAAGTAGTCCAAGGAAGGAAACGCGGTGAACCGGCGACAAGGTCATGGGTGGCCAAGGCTAACTGATGCACATGGGGAGCAAAGGATGGCCCGTGTGGTCCGATCCAACACACGAGCTACTGTAGCTCAAATTGCTGAAAAAGTTAATGCTGGTACTGATAGAAATTGTCAGAACACACAGTGAATTGCATTTTGTTACATATGAGCCTGAAAAAGTTCAAAAATTGTATGAATTGATTAGCATTTTAATGTGGTAAAGACAAATTTGATCCCGTCTCAGTCAGAAAGATTTCTGGCTCCCAGGTGTCTTTTATACAGGTAACAAGCTGAGATTAGGAACACACTCTTAAAGCGAGTGCACCTAATCTCATCGTGTTACCTGGATAAAAGACCCCTGTCCACTGAAGCATTCAATAAATCATATTCCAAACTCTCCACCATGGGCAAGACCAAAGAGCTGACCATGGATTTCAGGGACAAGATTGCAGACCTACACAAGGCTGGCAAGGGCTTCAGGACCTCAGAGCAACTGGGACAATAGTCACCAAGAAAAAATTAACACACTACACCGTGAAGGACTGAAATCCTGCAGTGCCTGCTAGGTCCCCCTGCTCAAGAAAGCACATGTGCCAGATCGTCTGAAGTTTGGCAATGAACATCTAAATGATTCAGAGGAGAAATGGGTGAAAGGGTTGTGGTCAGATGAGACCAAAATCAAACTCTTTAGCATCAAATCAACACGCCATGTTTGGAGGAGGAGGAATGCTGCCTATGACCCCAAGAACACCATCCCCAATGTCAAATCTTGGGTGAGAACCTCCTTCATTCAGCCAGGGCATTGAAAATGGGTCGTGGATGGGTATTCCTGCATGACAATGACCCAAAACTCAAGGCCAAGGCAACAAAGGCAACAAATCTGGTGGCCAACTACAAGAAACATCTGACCTCTGTGACTGCCAACAAGGGTTTTGCCACCAAGTACTAAGTCATGTTTTGCAGAGGGGTTGAATACTAATTTCCTTAATGAAATGTAAATCAATGTATAACATTTTTTAAATGCATTTTTCTAGATATTTTTGTTATTATTCTCTCTCACTGTTCATATAAACCTTTCTTTGTCAGTCGGCAAACGGACAAAAGCAGCAGGGGATCAAATAATTTATTCCAGCAGAGCCAGTGTGAGGCATTGCGCAATGTTCTGCTGGGAAACTTTGGGTCCTGCCATTCATGTAGATGTTTCTTTGACATGTACCACCTACCTTAGCATTGTTGCAGACCATGTGCACCCTTTCATGGCAACGGTATTGTCTGATGGCATTGGCCTCTTTCAGCAAGATAATGCGCCCTGCCAGAAAACAAAAAAAGTCCAGGAATGGTTTGAGGAACACAACAACAAGTTCAAAGTGTTGACTTGGCCTCCAAATTCCCCAGATTGGATTCTCAATCCAGTCAAGCATCTGTGGGATGTGCTGGACAAACAGGTCTGTTCCATGGAGGCCCTGCCTCTTACAGGACTTAAAAGATCTGCTGCTAACATCTGGTTACCAGAAACCACAGCACACCTTCAGAGGTCTAGTAGAGTCCATTGCCTCAATGGGTCAGGGATGTTTAGGCGGCAAAAGTGGGACCTACAACAATATTAGGCAGGTGGTCATAATGTTATGGCTGATGTATAAGAAACAATAACATTTCTCAGTTTCAACATTTGATATGTTGTCTTTGTACAACTTGCTATTGAATATTAGGTTTAAATTATTAGCAAATCATTGCATTATATTTGTCTTTATATTTCCCACAGCGTCCCAACTTATTGGAAACTGGTTTGTAGAATCATACGGATTTTATGAAGAATCCTTTGAGCATTTTTGGCACAATGTAAGCTCAGTGGAATAGTATGTTCTTGGCCATTATCCAATTGAGATGTTAGCATTTTCACACCACATGTCGTCTCCTTCATTTGGAAAATGTAACAAGCATATTGCACAGAGAAATTCATTATGATTGAATTTTTGTGTGAAGCTCATCTGCCACCAAATAGGAGACCTTGATGAAAATAAATAATAATCAACAATGTGGGCTATGATAAAAAAAGTTTGGGTCAAACATATTTTCTTCTGCTCTGGTCTTCTGTTGTATTATTGATTAAGTCAGGGTTTCTTTGCTACTGTGCTGTTCCTTTTTCCCCCAACCTGTCCTCAAGCCTCTCTCAAAGTCTAACCTTAGATGTTTTATCTGGATAAATACATTTTTCTTTCATAAGCTTGCTTCCTCTCATACTTGGCTGAACACCAACACAGATAAAGGACAAGAAGCTTAGCACTCTCTGATGTAATACTTTTGATCAATTCTGGGGTCACACTTGTGATGTGCACACTGTAGCCTTTGAATATGCAATGTGAAGAGGATGGAGTATATTTGATATTTGTAGCCAGATAAAGTTTTACCACCTTCTGAGTCTGAGTTTGCTGTAGGCAGGGTTGGTTCTTATGTAAGAGTAATTCATCTTTTTGTTTGTCTTAATAGTTGAGACTTCAAAAAGGAAGACATGTTGTCCTTAAGAACTCACTACACCAGTGTAATTCATCTTAATGGTCTTTTGGTGAAACTGATAGGCAGTTATAATTTTACAATGAGAGGTGATTGATATGGTTATTGTTTTGCAAATGCAGAGAATAACTTCTCTAACTGAAGTTACTGTAATTTCCACTATTATTACCCCATCCCATGAATTAGACTCTGAGAAAGACAAGTGTTTGTGAAAGCAATATCCATAATGCAATAAAGTTATGTCCTTCTGCATTACCCACAGGTGTAACAGCTCATGAAAAACTATGGTAGGATTGAAATTACTATGAACTGCTTATTCAGCTGGCGTAGTTAGAATGTTTTGGCTGATACAGAGAACATCAATGGGCTCCTCCTCATTTCAGTTATTGTCTTGAATAAAATAATTCATTATGCATACAGAACCCCGCCTTTTCGCCGCATTGTCTCTTACTCCTAACATCAGGGACCCTTTCAGGCACTCAAGTCTTAACAGACGCTATGAAGACTTAAAACAAACACACCCCGAAGTAGCCTAGGCAGTACATTTACTGTAAGGGCCAAAAGCAGTCTACCCACAAAAGCATCTGGACACACCAGCGATCCCATGAGGCAAAGTGGAACACACAGACCACATATTTACCATCCACCACCCCAACTGACAGCAGACTGGGCTGGCAGTCATGACATACAGAGCCAATAAAACCTCACAAATGAACTTACCTCTGTGCAGATGTCCACCATAGTCAACCTTTCAAACAGTGCCGGTTGCCACTATGTCCCAGTGGAGATGTGTAGGTGAAGGAGTAATATGTTTCTATTGAGGATCAGGTCTGTGTTCTGAATGCTAACAAATCTTGTCTGCTTATGTGTGTCCAAATGAGATGGAAAATGGTGGTAGCTACCAACCTAGAGATACAGCTGCAGGGCAAACATTGTTGGGAAGTGGGAAGAAACTCACTGTTGGTCAGCAATAGTGCATCAGTTCATCCGTAACTAACTGAGCACTAGTCTTCCATTGAATAGCACAGGCAATACCACCATGCTTTACCTGTGATCCACAAGAGTCTATGTTGGCCTTTTCAAATGTCTCCCAAACCTCTGGGAACACTGGGATGTGGAGCCCATAATCCATTGAATAGGGCACACCTCTAGAGAGTACATCCCTGTCTGGGTTGCTAACACAGTTCCAGACATGTTTGTCATAGTACAAATATAAAGGAGATAGAGAGCCTTTGCCAAAATTATTCACTGAATGGGAGCCATCAACACTGAACCCAGTTGATGTCCATTGACAGCCTCCATTTAGGAATCGTGTATGAGGGAACATGTTGCAACAGCCGGACTATGAACTGAACCAGGGAAACGTTACATTTGTTTGTGTCCCGCCTTTCCCCAAAACATCCAACTCATAGAATGTCCCACATGCAGTTTTATCTTGGAAGGCATTAGAACAACTGGCTATGGTCCTGTATTTTATTGAAGTTGACACGCACTCTCCTTACATATTTGCATTGTTTTTCAATGCTTTTATTGACAGTTTGCTTTGAACTGTGTTGAGCCAAATCGCGTTTTAGATGCTAGTTTTGTATGTTTTACTGGTCTGGATATTGCATTTTAAAGTAATTTTGGAAACAGTTACTCTCAGTCTTTGTTTTAAGCATTTTAAGTGATTGAGAAAGGCTAGCTCTTGGACACCTAACTTTTTAGGATGACCCAAACACTGAAACCGGCTAGCTCTCAGACTAATCTGGTTAACTTCCATTACTCTTATTCTTGTATGTTGTTCTTCCTTCTTGATATGCCCAATCAGGGCCAGCCCTAGCCTTTTTGGGGGCCCTAAGCAAACTCTGATTCAGGGTTCCCCTTTTGCCAATTAATCCAGGACTCACTAGCGGACTGGGGCCCCCTAGAAATCCTGGGCCCTAAGCGACTGCTTATGTCGCTTTATGCTTAGAGCTGGCCCTGTGCCCAATACAAACTATAGCAACCAAAAAGACTGATATTATTCCTATATGGCATAATGAATAACACCGTTTTGTTTTAAAGTTTCAATGTGGTGGCACAGTTCCGCCTTAGAACTAATGACACCACCAATAGTCAGGATAACAGTCATCCTTTTATTTATATATTTGTTTATGTGCCCAACCAACAGAGAGCTGCTGTGAACAGACCTCTCTTTTTCTGTTTATTGTTTTCAGGTCCTGCTTTTCAGCCACCATGCCAATTCATATACGTATGTTGACTAACAGTGAGCTGCTGAGGTCCATCATGGTGTCTGAGGGCCATAGTTCGAACAAGAGGCTAATTTCTACAGTGTCACACAGTTGCTGCAATACAATTAGAGACACATAGTGATTGTTCTTCTGAATAGATTGAGTTATGCCAGTTGAATACTCTTCCTTAAGTACCCCATGCTCCTGGCAATGATTTTTACCCTTAGCTGTAAGAACCTCATGTTACATGTTTATAGTCATTGTTAGAAAACAAACATGTTCCACCAGATTAGAGATGGAGTCCGAGTGAGTGGGCACAGGGAGGAGTGACGAAAGCATGTCTGCAGAAGTGGAGCAGTAATAATGTTTGACTTTAACTAGCAATAGAATAATTAGTAAGCATTCTCAGTTATCAATAACAGGGCTCTGAGCATAGTATTACAACTTCACCAGTAAAGTATGTCATCTTTTATACTAATGTTTTGGAAAAATACACATAATAATAAGAATGTTTTTACTAAACCTTCCCAGATAACACTGTTTTTATAATTTTAGCCACCAGCCATATTTTTACCCTTTGATTTTGAAAATGTATGTTTCTATGACATGGCCCTGAACTTTCTAAAATGCTTTTAATATTACAGTCATCTCTATTTACCAATAAGATGGGATGCATTCCCATCCTCTGAGGCCTTACAAATGACAGTGCTCTGAAGTTTTTCAAGGGAATTCCAGGAATAGTAGGCACTGCCCAACATTGAATATGTTATTAATTACCATGCATATGCTAACCAACGTAAACAATCTGTGAATAAGAGCTGCAAGTCAGTCCCATTGTCTGTCTTATTCACACAGTGTGTTCTCTGCCCAGGGAATTTTGAGGCTGTCCTTGACTGTCCTACCTATGGAGTACATGTGAACATTGCATTATGGCGAAATTTAAAGAACTACACATTTATCAGTCGGTCTGATTTCCTTTCTTTCTCATGATTCCCCAGTGTGCCATGCTGTCAGAGATGCCATTGCTTCATCTATATATTATGCTGTGTACATTAATATAAAGCAGGGTTTTATGTGGCTGTTCATCTCTCTTCTGACCCTATCGTCCCTCTACTCCTTAGCGTGGCAGTCTGTGTCGGTGTTAGCATGCAGTGGGACCTATGAGTACGCCATTGAGGAATTCTGTTTGGAGAAATTCAAGCTGGACATGGAGGAATTGGACCAGCATCACTGGTGCAGCTGGGAAGACACAGTGGAGTGAGTATTGCATGAAACACAGTATGTTGTATCTTACCATGTAGCATACCATGTAGCATACCATGTAGCATACCATTTAGCATACTATTTAGCATACCATGTAGCATACTATTTAGCATACCATGTAGCAAACCATGAAGCATACCATGTAGCATACCATGTAGCATACCATTTAGCATACCATGTAACATACTATTTAGCATACTATTTAGCATACTATTTAGCATACCATGTAGCAAACCATGAAGCATATCATATAGCATACCATGTAGCATACCATGTAGCATACTATGTA
This sequence comes from Esox niger, assembly GCA_016801105.1. Classification (NCBI taxonomy): domain Eukaryota; kingdom Metazoa; phylum Chordata; class Actinopteri; order Esociformes; family Esocidae; genus Esox; species Esox niger. The sequence goes on from JACXGJ010005164.1 coordinate 13,618, forward strand.
GCACTTTGGTAGCAGTATTCAATTGTATGTTGCCCAGAACGTTTCAGTACATATATACATTCTAATTATTTGTAAAACAATTGTATATTACCTACCTACAAATCGGAAATTAAAGAAGTAGACGTTTGAGTGCCAAAAATTGTTGTTGGCCCAAAACATCTCTAAACCCCTGACTTCTATAGTATTCTGACATTCTCTGTCTGTCGCATTATGTTGTATCCGTGTCATCTATGTCATTAATAGTTCAGTCACACTAGCAGATGGGGGGTAATAGGGTTATGTGGAGTTTATTTAATCTGTATTTGCAACAAAAAAAACTTGGTCTTACAATTCTTCCAAATTGAATACGCCCGTGATTTTCGCCTTTTCAATTCTCGGCCATTAACAGATTATTATGAAACTCTTGGAGGGTGACCAGAATTGGCCAGCTGCTTCCAATGCCACACCATATCTACAGCATTGACCCAATAGCATAGCAGTCAGATACTAGAAGTATTTTATACTACAAAGACTGCCCTATTTTAGTAATGAACAGAAAGTTAAGGGTATTTCATTTTGTTTTTTTGAGTCAAATGTTTAAAAGAATTAGGATGGATGTCCCTGAAGTGGCTGAAATGAACTGAACTCCGGCAACAACTTCTTGACTGGAGACTACTTTTGAAATTCCTCCCTACTCCCAATATATAGTGCACTACTTTGACCAGGTCTTTGGTCAAAAGTGGTATACTATATAGGGAATAGGGTGCCATTTGGGACATCCTTGGAGAGGGGTACAGAGTATTGTACAGTTTTCTCCCAGGAGTCAATGAGGAGGCATAGAATGATAAAAAAATGTATTCTGATCTTTTTTCACAAGATTTAAGGGAAGGGGATTGTGGGATTGCAGCAACTTTGATATCCCTGTCTGTAGTAACGATCATTAGTCTAGTACCACCTAATTTATACATGCCACTTAATTGTGCTTCAGTGTGATTGGTTATCCCTCCAGTACCACATACTGCATATGATAGAGGTCATCAGGCCGTTCTAGTGTCATCCCACTGTGAGCCGGGGAAGCTGGGCAGACATGGTTGTTTCCTGGCTATCTTCCCCGAGGCTCTCGTGGTTGTGGTTCCCCGTGGCTCCAGTGGCTGTGGTTGCCTGTGACTTCCCATGACTGTGGTTCCCCACGGCTGTAATTCCCTGTGTCTGTGGTTTCCCGTGGCTCCCATGACTGTGAGTCCCCATGGCTCCAGTGGCTGTGGTTCCCCGTAGCTGTGGTTTCCCATGTCTCCTGTGGCTGTGGTTCCGCATGGCTGTGGTTCTCCGTGACTCCCCATGACTGTGGTTCCCCATTTCTGTGGATCCCCGTTTTTGTGGTTCCTCATGGCTGTGATTCCTCATGGCTGTGGTTCCCCGTGGCTGTGGGTCCCCATGGCTGTGGTTCCCAGTGGCTCCCATGGCTGTGGTTCCCCATGACCTTGGTTCCCCGTTTCTGTGGATCCCCATTTCTGTGGTTCCCCATGGCTGTGGTTCCCCATAGCTGTGCTTCCTCATGGCTGTGGTTCCCCGTGGCTGTGGGTCCCCGTGGCTGTGGTTCCTCGTGGCTGTGGGTCCCCGTGGCTGTGGGTCCCCATGACTGTGGTTCCCCGTGGCTGTGGTTCCCTAGGGCTCCCCATGACTGTGGTTCCCCGTGGCTGTGGTTCCCCATGTCTCCCATGGCTGTTGTTCCCCATGACTGTTATTCCCTGTAGCTGTGTTTCCCTGTGTTTCCCCATGGCTGTGGTTCCCTGTGGCTGTGGTTCTAGTTTTTCCTCTGTGGCTGTAGCGTTAGTCCGGATGTGTCACGTAGTGGCTTGCAGAGGATGGCACTAGCATCCTAGCTGTCAATGCAGGGCCAGCACATTCAGCCCACCCCTGCCACTGACCAGACAATGCCCTTTCCCCCGTAGCCGGCCGCAGGGAGAGACAGTCTGTACAGTTACATCAATATGTTATCTTCGCTCTTTGTCCCAGTCTTCTTTAATTCTCTTCATCACTCAGGCTGGAACAGTGTGGGGATTAAGGAAGTAATAATTCAGGGAATTATCTGTAAAGGATGTGTTTTTCCAATAATTTCTAAATGGTTGCACTGACACAGAGTTTAGAGGAACTGCGACTGACAGTTTACGGAACTGCTCAACGACCAGTCCACCCGAATGATACACACCAGAACAGACCCATGGTTTTCAGCCGTGCAGCTGGTCACTCAGCCTTCCCCATAGGAACCACAGGAAAGAACATCTTGATCCAGATTCATCAAGGTCACCTTTCACTGTCCATATCACGCCAAGGCAGGCATGGTCAGTGAGGGTTATAGCTGTTGGTTGCTGTTGTAAACACAGGGTGTTCCTAAGGCAACCTTACACCCCCTGTGAGGTGATCAGACAGTTCCAAGGAGAAATTATCCCTGTCAATTAAGTAAATATCTTTTTTTAACTCATTTACATGTTAGTACTATTTCTGGTGTATGATAAGTTGATGAACAACAATAAATGTAAACAAAAAATAATCTGTACATCTGATATTATGGATAAAGCTATGCCGGTTTGTTTCTTGCAGCATATTAAGTCCCTTGAATCGTTAATAAATGTAAATATATTTCACATAGGTCATTACCGGTATTGCTTATTTTGTATAGCTTTTTTTTACTCATCAAGTTGGCCAATGATTTGGAGGTGACTAAATACATATGTACAATTGTGGCCAAAAGTATTGACCACCATTGCACTTGATTCAAATGTTATCTTCTAGAAAGCTTTATCTTAAAAAAATGGTATCCACACACAACATATATTTATTTGATTTGCAGTGGAACAAAATCAAAACATCTGGTTATACCAAATATAAGGTTATTCCATGAAGAAATACTAAAATGGCCCAGACAATATTACTGGCACCTTTTGGAAGTAGTAAAAAAGTGTTGCTCTATCAAAACGTTTTCTAAAGCCCTTTTTGCATCAGCAGTTGTCACACAGGGATTATACAGATGCCCAACTGGAAACACCAAAGCGCAAGCAACTAGGATCTAGGATTATCTACAGATCACCCATTGGTAAAATGATGCATTTTTTATGGTATCCTGGTCAATACATCGAGGTTTCAAACCAATGTTGAACCTAAGTTTATATTATTGGGACCTCAAATCTTTCAATTCTGTATTTCTATCTGGACATACATTCCCCTCCATAAGTATTGGAACGGCAAGGCAAATTCCTTTGTTTTTGTTGTTCACTGAAGACATTTGGGTTTGAGATCAAAAGATAAGTATGAGATAAGAGTTCAGAATTTCAGCTTTCATTTCCTGGTATTCATATCTAGATGGGTTAACAACTCACGACATACCACCCTTTGTTCAAACCCACCAATTTTGCAAGTGAGCAAAACTATTGGAACATGTGACTGACAGATGTTTCTTGTTGCCCAGGTGTTGCCTTTTAGGTTGATTGTTCACAAACATTAAATAGCTTTGCATGACTAGTCCAAGTTTCCATCCTTGATTTAAATCTATAAAGACTAGTTTTCTTGTTAGAAAGGATAGACCGACAGGAAGACCAGAGAGCTGTCTATGGGAGAAAAGCAAGCCATTGTCAAGCTGAGAAAAGAAGGAAAATCGACCAGTGCCATCAGACAAACATTGGGCATAGCAATCACAACAATTTTGAATGTCATGAAAAAGAAACTACTGCTGTACTGAGCAACAGACGTTGAATTGGTCGGCCAAGGAAAACAACAGTAGTTGATGACAGAAATATCGTGATAAAACCCCTAAAATATCAGTAAGTGACATCACCAAAGACCTCCACAGTGCAGGGACGAAGGTATCACAATCCACTGTTTGAAGAAGACTCAGGGAGCAGAAATATAGAGGCCACCCCACAAGATGCCAACCACTCATCAGCAGTAAGAATTGTAAGGCCAGATTGAAATTTGCACAGAGATGATCCGCAAAAGTTCTGGAACACAATCGTATGGACTGATGAGACAAAGGTTAATCTCTTCCAAAGTGATAGAAATGCCAAAGTGTGGAGAAAGAAAGGAACTGCTTATGATCCAAAGCAAACAAGCTCATCTGTGAAGCATGGTGGAGGTAATGTCATGGCTTGGGCGTGCATGGCTGCCTCTGGAACAGGCTCATTAATATTTATTGATGATGTAACTGATAATGGTAGCAGCAGAATTCAGGAGTTCAGAAGTGTTCAGAAACATTTTGTCTGCCAATTTACCGAGAAATGCATTGAAACTAATCGAAAATCTATCATGCAGCAGGACAATCACCCAAAGCACACTGCCAACAAAACAAAGGACTTCATCAGACTTCATTGGATTGCCAAGACAATCACCTGACCTTAACCCAATAGAGTATGCATTTCACCTCCTTAAGAGGAGACTGAAGGGAAACACCTCGAAACAAACAAGAACTGAAAGAAGCTGCGGTAGAAGCCTGGAACAGCATCACAAATGAAGAATGCAAGTTGGGTGATGTCAGTGGGTCGCAGGCTTGAGGCAGTTATTGCAAGCAAGGGTTATGCCACCAAATGTTAAATGTTATTTACTTTAAGATTATTTGTTCCAATACCTTTGCACCCCTAAAAATGCTGTGTTCTAATACAAACAGTGATATGTCCGAAGTTGTTAAACACATCTAGATGTGAATACCAGGAAATGAAAGCTGAAATTCTGAACTCTTGTCTAATACTCATCATTTAACTTTAGTGACCATCAAAAACAAAGGAATTTGCATTGTCGTTCCAATACTTTTGGAAGGGACTGTATTTAAATATTTGTTTTGTCAAGCTGTCCGTATGCGTGTTTGTGTTTCTCATTGTTTCTCCTGATTTAATAACAGTGAAGAATATTTGCTTGAAAAGAAAGTGGACCATGATGGCAGTGACTGGATATTGTTGTATTAGTTTAACCAACTGCCATAGAAAAAGCCTTGTGAATGGCCCAGCTTCTTTGATGATGATACATCTTTGTTGAATATGTTAACAAACATCAGACACTCCCTTGCCTGTCAGATATCCAATGCTGCTAAATAATATGTGAAAGGATTATTTTGTGGATTATAATTAATATAATTATAGCAGTTGATAACATATTTTAGAATGGAAAATCTGTACATTCAGAAGGAAATCAAACAAACAGTGGAGGCAACGTAGAGGCACCAAACAGCTGCCTCTTACTGGACTCCCCATTCCCAAACTACTGGACACTACCGCACTGAGACCAATCAGGGCTCATAAATAGCTGCTTGGTGTGTCATGTGCCTACACTCTATGTGCGCTCCTGGGAGATGAGCTGGTTATGCTTGGCTTGGGCCTCAGTACCACTTGTCTAGCTTGGTCGCTGAGCCGTAAAGGGACTCATTAAAGTATTCATGGACACCGGGCTGGCATTCAGCCTCAGAAGCCCAGCGTGAGGTCACCTGCCAACGCTAAGCTCCTCCATAACATACACTGTGAGCTGACACCGCTGTTTTCAGGACAGCTAACCTGTCACTGTCTTGAGAGGTGTGCCAGACTGGTTGAAAGCACCGGTGACTCCGGTGGACCATCATACCGGAACCGGCTGGACTTGACATCAGAGGCTCACAGTTGTTGCAAAGAGCAGGTAGGATGGTTCCAGCTCCTTTGTACTGATTCGGCTGTCCTTAGCCATCCACTATCACAGGACCACATCTCTGGAAAGGGCTGCACAACACTCCACTACTGTTAACTGTATCACATGTCCTGAAGGGGCTACTAGCTAGCCCTGCGCTGCTCTAAAGTTCCTGTCGCTTAACGTGCATGAAGCCACTTTAGGTATGAGTCCTGTACAGAACACGGACAGATATATAGTATTTTGTCAAAGTGCATCTCTCTCTTCCTTTCTCCCTCTATTACCCCACTCCTCTGTGTGTTTCTCTCATTCTCTCTCAGCACACCAAAATTACCAGTGGGCTAAAACTCCCTCAGCATGCTACGTTGACCAATGGGCTAACCAAACTCCCTCACCATGCTACGTTGACCAATGGGCTAACCAAACTCCCTCAGCATGCTACGTTGAACAATGGGCTAACCAACTCCCTCAGCATGCTACGTTGACCAATGGGCTAACCAAACTCCCTCAGCATGCTACGTTGAACAATGGGCTAACCAAACTCCCTCAGCATGCTACATTGACGAATGGGCTAACCAAACTCCCTCACCATGCTACCTTCACATAAGGGCTTAACAATCTCAGCTGTAAAATCACACAAAATCATACATTTGCTATGCTTTTTCCTCACCAGACCTACAAATACAAAAAGTTGTTTAATTTTGCTTGATGTGCGATTTGGATTTCTTTTTGACTGTTTACCTTGTTCCACTTTGTTAATTTGGCATGATGGCACATTCATTTTCTGAATAGAGAGTTAACTATTTACTGTGTGTTATCAGTTTGCTGAAAGATCTGGAAGTCAGTTATGCCTGCTGGGTATTCATTTATGGTATACCAATGCCTGTTTTGAGTTTACTGGCTAATAATCTACAGCATGTCAGTTGCAAATCATATGAGCTCAGTTGTTTGGAAATAATTTAGTTCTTGAACCACTATGATTGCATCACTAATTCCAATGCAATCAGAGGAATTGCATTGTGTTTTACACAGCCCACCAGATGGCTTCTGGCCAGTGTGTTATACTGCTTTAAAAGAAGTTTAATTCTCTTGGTTTGCATTCCAACTGACACTCTATGGACCCTGGACAATAGTGCTCTACTATATAGAATAGTGTTTCATTTGAGACACATCCTAACCCTTTATCCCTTAATCCAAGCAGCTTTTCCATTGTGCTTTCCTGATGAAGAGCCAGAATGTTCACCTTGGGACCTAATGTTCCCTCCGTATTTCCAATGTTATTGTGAGGGAAGTAAAAAGGCTTGTCTAGTCAGACTTCACATGCCTTGTTTGCCTGTACAGGTTCCTGATGGATTTTTGAATTTAAACTTTGCAGCAGTGGTTCCCAAATCTTTGCACCATGGCCCTCCTTCCATTATTGGGTAAAACATATGGATATGTAGTATAGTAATAATAATAACCAAATGGAGCCTATTAATAGAGACAGCATGCTGACCCTTTCTTCTCAGTTTGGACAACGGTTTTGTGGAGTCTGGAATCTTTAGTGAAAGGAAAGACAAAGATGGCCTCTGTGACTGGAAAAAAAAACATTCATTAAAATGAACTTACAGTAGGAGGCAAAACAATACTGATGCCTAATTCCTTTGTGTATCTCATTGAGAGTACACCAGCAGAACCATGCACTCACACGGTGAGTAGTCGTGTGAAGGCTATGAAGCCAGTCTTCAGTATTTCCAGATCACTTTGTTGGTTTACACAACTGTTTAAATGATTGGGATTACTTAGACATGTCCATGTTTTTGTCTATTAAAGTAACATGAAATCAGAAATACAGTATAGACATTAATAATGTTGTAAATGAATACTGGAAACGTCTGATTTGTAATCGAATATCTACTTAGGGATACAGAGGCCGATTATCAGCAACCATCAGTCCTCTGTTCCAATGGCACGTTGAGTTTGGTTATCCAAGTTTGTCATTTTAAATGATCATTACAAAACCTATAGGCTCAGTATGTCCAGAAACAAATAACTTTCATTGGAAACTTATCAGTCTATTGTTGTGCTGCGATGGAATTGATATTTTATGTGAGAAATTGCCAAGAAACTGAAAATCTTGTTTAATGCTGTGTACTACTCCCTTCACATAAGAGCATACACTGGCTCTAACCAGAATAGAAAGAGGAGTGTGAGGCCCGGCTGCCCAGCTGAGCAAGAGGACAAATACTGTCACGTCCTGGCTATGCCCCTAGCCATCTTCGCACTGGCTGGGGCCATATTCAGGACGTGGCCAGAAGAGGTGCCTCTAGGCACCTCTATGTTGCTTGGGTCTCCCCAATTGGAGGTGTTGGTTATTGCCTCCAATTGGGGAACCTATTTATGTTGACTGTTTGCCCACATTAATGTGGTTCATTTTGGTTGTCTGCCGAAGGCTATACGGCCCAGTCGCTACAGCTGTTTGAGTTTGTTTCATTATTAAACATGGATTCAAAAGACCGTTTTGCCTCTGCCCTTCTGTCCTTGAAACAGCAATGTGACAAATACATTAGTGTCTTGTTTGAGAAACAGACGCATCACAGCTCAACTGGCAGCTTCATTGAATAGTATTCACTAAACACCAGCGTCAAAGTCAACAGTGAAGGGGCAACTCTGGAATGCTGGCCTTCGATGTAGAGTCGCAAAGAAAAAGCCATATCTCATACTGGCCAAAAAAAGAAAAGATTAAGCAGGGCAAAAGAATACAGACAGTCGACAGAGGAAGATCGTAAAGGTGTTATGAATCCAAGTTTGAGGTGTTTGGAGAAGAACATTCATCAGATGCAGACAAAATGAAAAGATGCTGGAGGAGTGCTTGATGCCTGTGGATGGTGGAAGAAATGTGATGGTCTCGGGGTGATTTGGTGGTGGTAAAGTGGGAGATTTGTAACAGGGTTAATGGGATCTTAAAGAAGGAAGGCTATCACTCCCTTTTGCAACACCATGCCATACTCTGTGGATGGCAAGTGATTGGAGACAATTTCCTCATACAACAGGACAATGACCCAAAGCACAGCTCCAAACTACGCAATAACTATTTGAAGAAGCAGCCAGCTGGTATTCTGTCTATAATGGAGTGGTAGCACAGTCAATGGATCTCAACCTTATTGAGCTGCTGTGGGAGCAGCTTGACCGTATGGTATGTAGGAAGTGCCCATCAAGCCAACAACTTGTGAACTTACCTCAACATATTGACAGCCAGAATGTCAAAGGTCTACAAGGATGTAACTGCAGCAAATGGAGGATTCTTTGATGAAAGCAAAGTTTGAAGGACACAGTCATTTCAATAAAATATCATTATTTCTAACCTTGTCAATGACAACATTTCCTACTCATTTTGCTATATACCCTATTCAAACTAATTTAATGTATGTTTTCATGGAAAACAAAAACATTTTTAAGTGACCCCAAACTGTACATCCACTAAATGTTACCGGTTCTCTGTTTTACATGTAGAATTCTGTTGTACTGTTTATTTCCTCCTTTTACTTCACTTCCCACACACGGATATCCTAAGAACCCTTGCTGAACTCCTGTGTTGTGTGGATCTGTTGGGCCAGTATCCAAATAGGTGTTGGTCCATGGTGTCTGGATGATGATGTTGATGTGAGCAATGTCTGGCCCTGCAACCTTGCGAATATTAACGTGTTTAAAGGTTTTACCCACATCAGCTAAAGATCAGGAGGATGGTTTTGGCAGGGGAAGCCTCTCCATCCGGGATTAAGACCCAGCTCAGATATCCCCTGCGGTTCTCTGCTCTACGTGAGGCCACCATCTGGTGCTCTGCAGCTAGGAGGCTGAGCACTTTTTTTTCTTTTCTTTTTTTTGGGGGTTTTCTCTGATCTGCCTAATGGAAAAGTATGTTGAAGGAGCAGCCAACAACTGCTTTTAGAGCAGCAGAGAGAGAGACAATTTTTTTTAGTAAAATGCCTTTATTAGTAGGCACCAAGAGAGCCATGTCGAGGTAGAGAAAGCGAGATAGAGGGGGAAGGAGACACTGGAAAGCTTAAAAATGTGGATATGATGGAAATGAACTTTCCTTCTCCACTGAATCAACCCTAATTTGTACTCTGGTCAAGCGACTCTGTTTCTTATGTTTGCTGAATCATGATTTGTGGCTTGATTTTACTTTGACATTTTAGAGTATCATTTATAAACCTTTTACATCATTTTTTCCCTGCTTATTATGTCAGATATTTCAACTTTTTAGTTTGACCTTATCGTGTCAGATGAATGCCTCCACATATTTTCTCCAGATACAGTCTAATGTGGGACTACAGTTCACATGCAATTACAGCTTCAGAAATGTCAAATGCTGTTTTAATAATGACAGAAATGCCCTAGCGAACCTTTAGCGGTGGAGTTTTGCTTTTACCCCAATCATAGATTCCATTTCACATAAATTCTAGACACATTTCACAGTATGTAGTGATGTGTACCGTTTCTTTGGTGAAACCTACAGCTGTAATAGAAATAAATGTGGTATTTTTTACACAGCCAACCTGTAAACAATGTACACAATTTCACATGGCAACTGTTTCTGCTTAAACATATGTCAAGGCATACAGTTTCTGTGCAGGTGTGCATACATTGATAGCAGCACAATTATCTTCAAACAATCAACTATTTGTGTGTCTATAAATCAAAATGACTTCTATTATCTACCACAGAACTGGATTGGTCCCTCTGGGATGGTTTTGCTCCCTGTGGCTCATTCCTCTGGCCCTCTGCTCCCCTTGTGCATCACATCACTTGACCCTCACCATGCCATTGATTGAAGCTTAAAAAAAACTGCTGGGACTGCTTTCATGTGTCCTGACCCTAGTGGAAAGCTTCCTACATGGAGAACTTTACAAGACCATAACATTCATCAACCTAGAGCACAACTTTGTTTTTCCATTGTTGTCAAGACCTGAAATCCCCAACACGATCCCTTAACCCTAAGCGCAAAATTATTATTTCTATAGGATAATTTGAGTACCCGAAATGTATTTAGTATTCGAGTACTTGTATGTGTATTTAATTTATTTTACGTATATGTATTTTTTTGGGTTGAAATAAATAGGCCTGAATAGAATTTTTCTTAATACTATTTATACTATTATATTAAATTCTAATGTTTACATATATACCATGACATTTAAAAAAGTAAACCTTTGTAAGTAATTTTTGTAACATGCACTCCTTCACACGTGTATGTTGTTTACAACCGTCAATCAAAGTGCTAGTTGTGTGGTGATGTCCAGTCAGTCAGAATGATGCACATTTCTATACTGCATAGCCCACTGTTAGGAAGTGGATGAAAGTTAAATAATTCCAGGGAAGATGGAATATATTTACTGAACTAATGTTACCTCCGGGAAAAAATATATGGTCACAAAACGCTATGTAAAGTTTAGTTGTGGAATAAAATGTATTTGAGAGTGCAGTAAGCAAATAGCATATAGCTGGCTAGATTAGCTAACTAGCTTCTCAAGTCTGTTCCATCTACTAAACTCAGTGTTATGTGTTGATATATATTGTGTTCTAGTTGTGCAGCAAAGTTTTGCGTTTCAACAACAAGGCTTCCTCCATACACATGGTCGTGCTTTTCTCACACAACGGTCTTTGATGTTACATGAGAACTACACATGTACCCCAGAGTGCAGTGTGCAGTTCAGGGTGAAGATCAATTTGGGCAGAGTCAAACATATGACCCTGCCCGTCTGAGGTTTGACAGTCACATTCTTTTTCATATAACCAAGCCATTCAGTATGTTAATGAAGACTATCTTGTTTCTTTAACATGAAAGGAGAGGATACAAAGTAATCATTATTCCAAATAGTCTACAGATCTATCAGTCTTTAACCTAAAATGTATACACCCAAACAAGTACCACTATATTATTAGTTTATTATAAATTTTATATGAAATAGTAAAGCATTTCCGATACACTATCCTCTGGCAAGACAAATAATTTTTTCCCCTATAGAATGTAAAGTGAGGGCAAAATTTATTTTATTCCATATTGATTTTTATGTTTGTCCACTGACAATGTTAATGGTGAATGTATTTGAACAGTGAGAGACAGAATAACAACAACAAAATCCAGAAAAATGCATTGGCCACCAGATTCTCACACATCTCAGGAGGGATTTTGTCCCACTTCTCTTTGCAGATCTTCTCCAAGTCATTAGGTTTTCGAGGCTGACGTTTGGCAACTCGAACCTTCAGCTCCCTCCACAGATTTTCTATAGGATTAATGTCTGAAGACTGGCTAGGCCACTCCAGCACCTTAATGTGCTGCTTCTTGAGACACTCCTTTGTTGCCTTGGCCGTGTGTTTTGGGTCATTGTCATAATGGAATACCCATCCACTACTCATTTTCAATGCCCTGGCCGAGGGAAGGAGGTTCTCACCCAAGATTTGGCGGTACATGACCCCGTCCATCGTCCTTTTGATGCAGTGAAGATGTCCTGTCCCCTTAGCAGAAAAACACCCCCAAAGCATAATGTTTCCACCTACATGTTTGATGGTGGGGATGGTGTTCTTGGGGTCATAGGCAGCATTCCTCCTCCTCCAAACACAGCGAGATGAGTTGATGTCAAAGAGCGAAATGTTGGTCTCATCTGACCACAACACTTTCACCCAGTTCTCCTTTGAATCATTCAGATGTTCGTTGGCATACTTCAGACAGGCCTGTACATGTGCTTTCTTGAGCAGAGGGACCTTGCGGGCGCTGCAGGATTTCAGTCCTTCACAGCGTAGTGTGTTACCAATTGTTTTCTTGGTAACTATGGTACCAGTTGCCTTGAGATCATTGACAAGATTCTCCCATGCAGTTCTGGGCTGATTCCTCACCTGATTCCTCACTCCACAAGGTGAGATCTTGCATTGAGCCCCAGAAGGAGGGAGATTGACTGTTCTTTGTTTTTCTTCCATTTGCGAATAATCACACCAACTGTTGTCATAATTTATTAGTTGTGGCTACTACATAACTGTACTCCCTCAGTTGCATGTTATTGGTTTTCCTCATTCCTGTAAGTTACCTTTATTTTGCACCAATGGGTTTCATCAGTTTCTTCACTCAATAATATAATAAACTTCATGAAAGCTTAAGTAACAAGGTTTATATTTGTATCTATGTAGGATAGGTTCTATTAAGATTCGCTTTCGTTGACACCTTCGTGAACCTCAGCTTGAGTGACCTTGAAGGAGACAGGAAGGGGTCCGGTTAAATGCATTTGACTCCCCCCACATTGAGCCCGACCCCGGACCGCACACTGCAGTCAAGGGCATCTCGAACTACACCCACTCAGTTGATAGTTTTCACATGTCGTCACAACGTTTGGGAACGCCCACTCACCTTCCATTGCCTTCCATTGACAACTTTCACTAGTTATACTTCAAAATGCCCGATAGTTGCAGTTCCATTGGATGCGCTAACCGCATATATATATTGTATTTGCAATCATATCTACATGTTATCATTGTAATGAATGACATGATCTGTTCTCGTATGCACCGATGTAACCAACTCTAATGACCTAGTGAATGTTAGTGAAGCAAGCTAAACCTCTCAAACACATAGCATTAACTAAGTTAATAACAAAGTTAATACAAGAGAAAATTGCACCAATACAGCCTTCTCCACAGCAACCCAGGGTGTCAATGGTTTGTCATTTAAACTGTAAGAATGGTTTACCTGACATTCGGAAAACAATTATATTACCAGTACATTTGTCACAAAATTCTGGGCTATACAGGCTGCATTACACTACACTGATAATGTAGTTTAATGAGCACTAAACCTCACTTTGACAATGAAGAATTTCTTCTCTTTTACCTCCCAAAAATTGCATTATTGACCCACCCTGATCAAATGTACAGATACAGTGTCTTGCAAAAGTATTCACCCTCCCCCGTTGGCATTTTTCATGTTTTGTTGCCTCATAGCCTGTAATTAACATGAATTGTTTGAGGATTTGCATAATTTTATTTACAGAACATGCCCAAAACTATTTTTTTTATCGTGAAGCAAACAACAAATAGGACCAAATAACAGAAAAAGTCAATGTGCATAACTATTTCCCCTAAAGTCAATACTTTGTATAGCCACCTTTTGCAGCAATCACAGCTCTAAGTCGCTTTGGATAAGACACTATGAGCTTGCCACATCTTACCACTGGGATTCCTGCCCATTCCTTCTTGCAAAACTGCTCCAGCTCCTTCAAGTTGGTTGGTTTGTGCTTGTGAAGAGCAATCTTTAAGTCTGACCACAGATTTTCTGTTGGATTGAGGTCTGGGCTTTGACTAGGCCATTCCAACACATTTCCCATTAAACCACTCAAGTGTTGCTTTAGCATTGTGTTTGGGGTCATTGTCCTGCTGGAAAGTGAACCTCCCTCCTAGCCTCAAATCATGCACAGAGTGGTACAGGTTTTGCTCAAGAATTTCCCTGTATTTAGCACCATCCATCTTTCCCTCAACTCTGACCAGTTTCCCAGTCCCGGTTTCTGAAAAACATCCCCACAGCATGATTCTGCCGCCACCATGTTTCACTGTGGGGATGGTGTTCTTTGGGTTATGTGTTTGCCCCAGACAGCGCTTTTTTTGATGGCCGAAAAGTTCAATATTAGTCTCATCAGACCAGAGCACCTTCCTCCATACATTTTGGGAGTCTCCCACATGCCTTTTTCAAACTCAAAACATGCCCTTTTGTTTTTTGCTGAAAGTAATGGCTTTCTTCTGGCCACTCTGCCATAAAGGCCAACTCTATGGAGCATACAGCTTATTGTCATCCACTGTACAGATACTCCAGTCTCTGCTGTGGAACTCTGCAGCTCCTCCAGGATTACCTTCGGTCTCTGTGCTGCCTCTCTGATTATTGCCCTCCTTGCCCGGTCCATGAGTTTTGGGAGGTTTGCTGTTGTGTCATGTTCTTTCCATTGGGTTATGATAGATTTGATGGTGCTCCTGGGGATCATCAAAGATTTGGGTATTTTTTCATAACCTAACCCTGACTTGTATTTCTCAACCACATTGTCCCTTACTTGTTTGGAGAGTTCCTTGGTCTGGATGGCAGTGTTTGGTTAGTGGTGCCTCTTGCTTAGGTGTTGCAGCCTCTGTGGCCTTTCAAAAAAGGTGTGTATATGTACTGACAGATCATGTGACACTTAGATTACACACAGGTGGACATCATTTCACAAATTATGTGACTTCTGAATGTAATTGGTTGCATCAGAGCTTTTTATGGGCTTCATAACAAAGGGGGTGAATACATATGCACATGCCAATTTTTCTTTTTTTTTAATACTTTTCTCATTTCACTTCTCAAACTTAGACTGTTGTGTTCTGATCATCACATACAATTCAGATAAAAAAAACATTGAACAAAAGGCTGTAATGCAACAAAATAGGTGAAAAGCCAAGGGGTGTGAATACTTTTGCAAGGCACTGTATATTCAAGTACAAGCCGCTTTCATTTTGGTAGCAGTCTAAGGCGGGGGGGTTGGATTCAACACGAGGTATTAAACACACCCCCAATTTCGCTGTTTTTAACGATTAAAATAACTCTGCATGTGCTGTATAAGTGGCTATGACCTGCAGTGTCTTGGCATACTTTTGTTTGACTTGTTTTTTGAGGTGATCGCACAAAACTAGAACACTCATGGGTTGTAAAAGCAGACATTTTTACTAGATTGTGCAGTAGCTTCATATAATTCCCAGTGTTGGCCGCAATGTTTCAACAATGCTTTGCCTGCCAGGCTGTCAGAGCAACCACGTGACTGAAAACTATGAATAGCACGTTATGTAGTAGCGCTCATGTTGTATCAGTAGTTTATAAAAACAGGCATTTCGGTTAACCAAATCCTATTCGAATAACAACACAAACTATTCGGGTAGTAAAATCGTGTCCAATGCACATCCCTAATCGGGAACATGCCAAACAAACGTGTCTGATTAAACTGTCTCAGGGGGGACATTCGGGTCCCTGCATGGACAGTAGAGCATGAGCGGGTGCGCACGCACGCACGCACGCACGCACACTCACTCCACTCCACTTCAACCTCCCTCTGTATTCTGTGATGGCACACCATGACATTAATGACTTTAAGCACACCGAGACGCCAGAGACAAAAGAGTAAACAGACAGAGAACATTTCAACACTACGAGTCCTCTTCAATAACAAAAGGCTTGACATTCACTACCTCCCTCCTTGACAGATTGTGTCACATTGCTGATCGCTGATTGCTCATTCTTGTGGCGAGCTGGAAATGACAGGGAGCCTTTGTGCGTCTCCCTGTATAGTTTCGACTCGTCCTTGAGCGCTGACCAATGCACTGGATAAAAAAGAAAACTTGGTTTTACAGCACATTTTTATGAGCCAGATATTATAAAGTTACTGTTATAAAACAGTTACAATGTTACCATAAATTCCATAAACAACTTTGTTAAACTTGGTTTAAACGTACATTATGTTAAATAAAGGAATTCACTGAACATATATAATTTTACAGGTACCAAAATGCTAGTAGGTTATAAAACCATAGGATTAGGGGGTTCAAATGGAAAAATGGCTTAAAGGGCCAGATTTGAATACAACTGATCTAGATACACTTGCAAACATTTCTGCTATGGTACGTGTTACTAATAAACTAGTTTGCAATGATATGTTTGGTCTATGAGAAAATAACCACTCTGTCTTTAAGTTTGACACAGCAACTTATTCAAGATGCTGAGGTTTGCAAGGAGGACAAGCAGGATAATTTATTTGGCATTCTCTGTGCTGCTGTCTCAAAAGAGCAGATTGTGGCATACTTTAAAGAGTGGTGACAGAAATCCATTTAAGTTTTGACACAGAATCAAATGGGGTAAGTGCTTTGTGCGCTGGCCTTGACAGGAGACAACTCTCCAGGCTGTCATTACACAGTTCCAGTTGAGAGACTGTACTCAAAAGAACTTCAGTAACACTGATGCTACCTTTAATTTAAAATCCAGAGTTGGGACTCCTAGGTGGCATAACGTTCTAAGACACTTTTTCTAAGCACAAAACTGACCGCCATAGTAAAAGCTTGAGCCTTAACTGTGCTGCAAGTGGCAGGTAATCCCAATAAAGGCAAATTGGCCAGTTTTTCTGTTTTCTCACAAATATATCCCAACAAAGGCTCATCAGATTTATCCCAACATAAACTCATCAGATTTATCCCAACATAAACTCATCAGAAAGATTTACCTTTCAAGGTGCCAATTCTAACTGAGTAATATGAGAGAATTGGTCAGGGATTTCAATACATTTGCAAAGCACTGTACTTGTGAGAAATGCTTGCTGTGATCTTCAACTCTCATGAATCTGTTGGAAATTACTGCAGTGAGACAGGAGCAAGGATGAGATTGAACATGACAAGACTGGGGAAGGTAGGATAAGGTGGTTAAAACACATTAATGGGGTAGGCCTGTAAAATATTTTGATTATCAAGACAAAGTCAATGTGCCTTTCAAATGTACATGAGGCCTAGAACATATCTGTGTCTTCTGACTCCATTGTACCGCTGGTATAAATTCATATAAGTATAAATTCACCGCTGGTATAAGTATAAATTCATTCAGACATTTTGGGAAGACAACTAAAGAAAATACCATGCATAAGTTGAATTAAAGAGAAAGAACATCGGAAGATACTGTTG
Source organism: Esox niger (assembly GCA_016801105.1). Lineage (NCBI taxonomy): Eukaryota > Metazoa > Chordata > Actinopteri > Esociformes > Esocidae > Esox > Esox niger. The sequence goes on from JACXGJ010005164.1 coordinate 30,940, forward strand.
GCCTTTTCACAGTACTGAAGTGCGTGTGCATACTAACGTTAGACCCTGGCCCTCCTTGTGCCCCACTCAGTTATATTTAGTGGTGTTAAACCCTCCTGAAATTCAATCTGGTGTCAAAATGTGCTGGAGCATTTTTCCCACCCCCTGTCCACTTGAATGAAGAGCACAGCATTTCCTGGACCTCCCTGTTTTAGACACAGAGGAATCTAAGTTGGTCACAGAGAATCTAAACTTACCAGTCTACTGTGCTGTTCTGTATTTTATAAACTCCCACCCTTAACTGAGACTCTCATGCAGTTTCAGCATGTTAAGAAGTGAAAAACTACAGTTGCAAAGGTTAGTAGCTCACATGCAAATTTAAAGCTAAGTTTTAACACCTTGTGGGTGTTTCACAGTTTAAATCAACTTGCATGTTGGCCCAGGTATTAATACGTACATGTTTCAGCACGGCGAACCACCTCAAAGGTGTTCTTACATTTTTCTGAATTGTAACTGTGTGGGCGTGGTATGAATATTGTAAATGGAGACACTTCATAAACACTGCTTGTAAACATTGTTTTGGTGTGTTTAAATAAAAACACAGCCTTCATCTAGGAAACTCTACCAATATATATTTTATTACTATACACACTATATAACTGTTGTTCTAACAAAGCGATCATGCTTGGTGTACAACACACACACGTAAACAAACACCCACACATGTTAAAACAGGTTCTACAGGCAATCTTGATTAGACAGATAGTAAAATATATGTTTGAATGTGACCTTTGAATGGAGTCAAAGGTCTGTGAACCATCTATTTTCCGCCGTAAGCAAACCAACCGGGGATAATATCACAGATAAATCACAGCAGAAATAACATTTAATGGATCACAGTTACAGTACAGGCCATTATTCTTCAATATCCCATGCGCTTATTGCATGAACTTCCTGGCAGTACAATGGCCTGTTCATCCACAATACAAATATTAATATCCAAAACAAATTTTAAAACACACGGGCCATAATGACACAATCACAACAAACTGAATGGATGCTGTACCGAAATTCAAAGCCTGTCGCATGTTACAATAACTAAAACATCCCAGGAAATAACACAGAGGCACTTCAGGGGACTAATTTATCAATGTTGCATATAAACTACCCTTAATGTAGAATGGTCATACACATGGAAAATGTTTGCTATATCAAACTGTCGTAAGCGGCATGAGATGCGGTTAAAATTAACAAATGTTCTTAGATCAGTAGAAGTATAGCCTAATTAACATTTGCATAAAATTGTGAATAAAGTGAAATACATTATGTCATACAGTCAGGTGGTCAACATGAGCTACCGAAATGATTACGAAGTGTGCCAGACTTTGCAGTCCCAAGATTGAGGGGGAAGGATAATTTTGGCAGGAAGGAAAATGGCCTTGCCGAAACTACCCTGCCTTGCTTCAAGTTGTGACTACAGTTAAATATTTTTTGTGGCACTACTGAGTTTGGCAGGCAAGAATATGGTCTTACCCTAATTTGACTCTATAGTTTCAATAGGAGCACATTATAATATAATTAATAAAATGAAAACATTGATGTATTTTTGGCTGAATGGTTATGCTTACACTTGTGACCGGAGATGTGACCAATTTTGTCAACGATTTGTTTATAGTAATGCACTTGATACTAATAGCCAACCAAAAACTGGAGAGAGTGCCTTCTCACACAAAAGAAGTGCCTTTAAGTCAATTGCTGCCTTGATGTACACAATTAAATTAAAGCTTTTTGCTACAAAGATCAGTGAAATATGCAGGCTCAAAAAGTAATCAAGTAGGTGCACGAAAGCGTGTGTGTGTGTGTGGGGGGGGTATTTGGCGGGGGGACGTTTTCGACACACCCCGGCACTCTTGGTGGCATCGAGCACATAAGAACTGTTCTAATTCATGGTGTATTGGACCTTCACAGTATCACATCTCCTTGTGCATTGTTGCTTAAAAGAATAGACTAGACTGTGACTCACACCAATATTTAAAACCTTAATAGCAAGACCTTCCCATCATTAAAATACCTTTTTTACAGTTTATGAAAACTGGTCTACAGTTCTTTTTTACAGTTAAGCTGCTGCCTCAAGTGCACATGTACTACACAGCCAATCTGCTCGCACTGTGTCGGGAAACCATATTCCTCACCAGATAGACCTACCCGATTTGCCATCCGACATTTCTTTAACTGAAATGTAAGCAGTTTCTGGTTATGTTTGTGCAAAAAACGGACCAGCAATGACAGTAGCAGGCAATCTGAATGCACATAGCAATACATGCAACAGAATTGCAAGCGGTTGGCAGACACTGTGCTTAACCCGTGAAATCCTACCAAGACAACCATGCAGAAACAGCAGCAATCACCGGAGCATAGTCGTATTCAAAACCCATTTGAGCCACCTTTCCAGAATTGCTGGTTCAGAGGTCTATGGCAAAAGCAACAGAAATGTTAACTCCTACAACGTTTTCAAACTGAATCGGTATTGTCTAAGGCTCTCAGCAAGTGTTATGCCAGTAGCCTCACACAAGGATAGCCTAACTTGTCAGCCTAACTTTTCCTGCACAAGCGCATATCACAGGCCTGTAACTACCACTGAGGCCACCAAGGTCATGTCCTGGATATATTTTTCGATATTTAAAAAAAATAGAAATACATTTTTTTAATTGAAAACAATAATTGCTACTCATGACCTCTGTATTTCTGCTGTGTTTTATACGGCCGTGGTGATAAACCAAACAATTTGACTGAAATGGCACAGCGACCACAAAATAGAATAGGTTACTCACTTAAATTCTTCCATGCTTTGGACAAAAAACTTAAATGTGTTTGGCATCATGCCACTGCTCCTTTTATTTATTTAGCTACTTAGTTTTTTGTTCACCGCATTTGTGCTTAAATGAAAACTTTTGGATGTTGTCTTACTCTCTTTTTCGAACTTGCTTGAAGTTGATGTTCACACAAACTTCCAGCGCAAGCCAATAGAACAGAGACTATTTGCATAGTCTCCCAGAAATATCTGCAGTAGAATGAACAACAAAATTAAACAGTTCAACAAGTATATTTATTGCAATCAATATATTTAAGTACTTTTATTGAATGCTATCCATTGGCATACATTACAGTTATAAGAGTATATGCGTTGTCATTTAACAGCTATAAGGGTTGTAACCCGGCCTTCGTGACAGGCGTTAACTGTATGATGGCGAGGTGGTTGAATAGTAGGGTCTTGTTATAGGGAGAGGTTTTAAGCTAAGGATGTACGGGCCTCTAGTGGAGAATACAATATCAATTATTTTCATAGGGATTAATTATGCTAGTTGTTCATGAGGCCCTTGATAACGTGAGACCTGAGACAGCTGCCTTTTCAGCATTATGGTCTCATTTTAAAAAGCAGCGGTTATATAAAGCTTTTACATTGTGTCATGTAACTAATTGTAATACGGTACATGACACAATGTACCATATTACCATTAGCTACTTCCTGTTCTACTTCCTGTTCATATGTAGACATATGTACAGGAAGTAGCAACATCACAGAGAGAGCAAGAGAAAGAGGAGATTGGAGGAATGCCAAATAAGATCCCCCAGAGGGAGGAAAAATATGAAGATTTGCATTACATCCACGACCAACATCATTACTTCATATTACCATTATTTACATGACACAATGTAGGTTAATATTACCACTGCTTTTCAGAGTGAGCCATTTGGAAAAGCCACGTCCTCTACAACATTTAATCGCTGGAGGAAACGAATCATTCCTTGACGGTCCCCTTTCTTTCCCAAAATGATTTTCCAAAACACATCCAGAATTCCCTCCAAAGTCCCCTGAGGGCTTATAGTGATGCATTATTGGCACAGACAAGGCCCCCCTGCCAACTGGAACCTGTTACCCACTCAGAAGTAGTGCATTTATAAGAATTAGAAAAATGGCTCTGTTTCAACACACACGGTAGGTTGTTCCTTCTAAGCTGTTTCTAATACATGTGAACTGTGTGTAAAGTAACCTGCTGAATTGTGTAGGTGTAGATGCTCAGAAAAGCGGTTAGTGTTCAGAAAAGTGCATCAGTATACATTGGGGAACCCAATTTGCGTTTACTTAGATCTGACATTTGTTTTTGGCCCCTGAAATCTTTTTGAGCTACAGGATACCCTCGCTTTGTCTCAAAAACCATTAAATATTGCATTTGAAAAATGTGTGCTTATTTCATAGAATGCTGGACTTGACTTGGTAAAACGAATCAGGGCTGTTTAGGTACTTACAATGACAATTAACAGAGGCAGCCAAGATCTGGAAGAAAGGAAATAAGTGTGTGAATAAAAAGTAAGTTGAACATTCACTAGTTTAGAAAAACAAATACAAACATACGTAAGGTCTGCTAACCTCTTGTATATAGACTTTTACGGACAAACAATACAATTGTGCTTTTTCAGAGGGTGAGCTGTAAAGAGAAAACTGGATGTGCTGGAAGAAAACTGACTGTATTTCTGAAATCAGCATGCCAAATTTAATCTAAATCAAGCGATAAATCCTACTCAACAGAACTGAAGTTCAAAATTGTTCCCCAGTGTAATAGAATGAGGACAACGGGGTCTCCAGCTGTGCATCTGTAAGTTACATGCATATGTGAATATAATGTCTGTTAGCCATAGTGATTAGACACAATGCCTGTAAAAAAAAATATATCATGGGCCCCTTCTACTCCCTAAACCCTAACCCAGTGGTTCCAAACTTTTTTTGTTACTGAACCACCAACAAAATTTTGCTCATCTTGGAGTGTGCCTGAAGTACCCCCTCAAGTTAATTCCACTAGTAAGCCTGTTTTGTCATGAGTGTTTTCAAGTACCCCCTGTGGAGAGGCCAAGTACCACATGTGGAGAGGCCAAGTACCCCCTGTGGAGAGGCCAAGTACCCCCAGGGGTCCTAGTCCCCCTGGTTGGGAACCACTGCCCTAACCCATATTCCACACCTGATAAACCTACCACACCCAACTATATTTCTGCAACTGAAACGTAAGTTCTTTTATTGTTAAGTTTGTGCATAAAACAGTGCAGACATGACAGCAGCAGAACGCTGAATGCACATAGCGATCCATTTAGAAATGTGGTGAGCGGTTGGCATACACAGTGAAATGCTTATTAGGCCCACCGAGCAGAAAAACAGCGGCCAACCACATGGGAGCATAGTCATGACCATGACATGCATGGGAACAGCACAAATCACAACCAGAGACATATTTCCACAGATGTCGGCAAAAACATCATAAACAGATTTCAAGAGAACATTTATTTTTGTCTCAGTCTTATGACACTGACAGTAACACTAGTATAGCCTAGCGATGTGTTTTGACTCATATGTATCCATTAATTTTCATATTATGAAGCTAGGCCCATTACAAGCTCATACGACAGGTGAGGCAACTGAAAATTCACAACAATCACAAAAAAATTGAATAACTGTTCCCTTCATTTGATCCTGGACATTCTTCCATGCTTTTGGAATAAAGAACTCAGCTCTTCTGACAACTTAGTTGCCAACTGTTCCTTTGTCGCCTTCATTTTTGAGCACTTCTTTTGTGCTGAGATTTAAATATTTTAATTACTATCATTGTCTTATAACTTACTTCTTTTGATCCAACTCGCTGAAAAAGTTATGTTCATGCAAACTTCCAAGCCAGTAGGAAAGTACAATTGTTTGACAGTATTTGCATAATTTCCCAGAACTCCTTCCACTACAATAAATATTACAATTAAACTGTTGAGTGAAATATGATACATCAATGAAATATATTTATCAAAATGTATATTTGTAAAACCTCTTAGTAAATGTGATACAGTAGCAAGAATGACAATTAAAAAAGAGTAACCGAGATGAGTTATCATGCAAATGAGGCTCCTTTCACTGGCTGCCACTATGCCGTCTATCATCATGATGGTCTGCCATCACTCTCCCAATGGAGGAAATGACTAGCTGAGACTTGGGGGTTTGAAGAAATACTGAAGGATGGCAGGGATCAGTGGATTAGAAAAAGCTCCCTGCTACGCTAGGCAAGCCACGCCAGGAGGATGGAGGAATGAATGAACGGCCATGTGGAGACTATGCTCTGAGGGGAGTGGACAACTCTGTTAGAGAGGGTGTGGATGGACGGCGTACCGTCTGTCTTTCACGCTCTACTGTACCTGTCCTCTAGTGTTACCAAGGATCATTACGCTCAACAACGGTCTATAAACGCACATACACACACTCACACACAGATACTGGATGGCTGATAGAGCAGTGGGAGAGAAGAGATTGATTTGCACACTAGGGTTGATTACACACCATTAGTGTGCGTGTTTCACTGTCCAAGACTCTCACCTTAACCCTTCCAGGTTCCTGCGGGTGCAGTGTATTCCATAACAATGTAGAGCCCCATATTGTCCCAGATGTTCAAACATCTAGGCTATTATTCAAGCCATTATGAAAGATTATCAAGCATGTCCTAGTTGGTCTGATTTGACCCCCCCCTCTGTCTCTCCCTGCAGGCCTTACTGTGAGCTCACCAACTGCACCTATCTGATTGCTCTGAAGATGGACTGCTTCTGGCCAAACCGGGCGGTGGACGAGTTCTTCATTCGCGTCCACAAGCACTATTTCCACGACTGCGCTCCAACGGGCCGGCTGCTGCGTGACCCGCCCAACCGTATCCTGGGGCCATTCATTGTGGTGCCAATCCTGGTCACGTTGCTCATGACCGCCCTAGTGGTGTGGAGGAGCAAGCGCAGTGAAGGCATGGTGTAGCAGGGCCGGACCCAACCTCCAGGATACAAGTCAGAGGAGAAGTCCAGAAGAGGCCTTCACCCTCCACCTGGGAAAGAGACAAATATACATAACACTGTTGCTTCTACAGTAGAGAACTAAGGCAAAATACTGGCGGATTTTCAAAGCCAGTGTCAAGGACAACATCGACCAACATACAGGTCATCTATGGGACTCTCAATGTGTTTGACAGGAGACAGGGCTACAGGCAAGAGGAAAAGCAAAGACTGACACATAACTACAGTGATTATATGGCTCAGGATGACTGGTTAAAAAAAGCTTTGTCTGCCAATCTGAAATAGGTAGAGAATCAGATGGAGTCAGATTGATTTAATTGACCTCCGGAACACATGAGGTCATTTGAAGGGCATTAAGTTGGGACAATTAATCACAGCTTCATTCACTGATTGGTTGATAGAAAGCATTGTCCTTTTACCTTTCTGCCTCATGGATGCTGTCTGCATCCTAACTCTACACTAACCTAACCCTGCCCTGGTGACTGGCCACACCTGTCTGAATACATTTCTTTACTCAACCTTCACATCCTTTTCTTTGTGTATTGTGCCAAAATGCTGTCAGTAATAAATAGAATCACAAACATATGTAAATAAGAGAATAACACCATTGACACTGTGTACCATTGTGTACCACAAACATTGATTAAAAGCATGTTATTGTGAAAAAGTTGTGTTCAAAGGGTGGTTTGGAATGATGACCCTTCTCTGTGTAGTCACCCAAGCTAGGGCTTGTATTTGATTGGTTTGTAAGTCCCTTTATTGGGTCTTTAGCCAGGCTAATGGTTGTCATCACCGGATAGGGACATTTCCTTTAAGAGCAGAGCATGTTGTTTATAGCCTTTTATGGCATGCCCTTCAATCTTATTAGTACTGAGAGGAAAAGCCCTTGGCTTTCTAATTTCCTTTATATTACAATGGAGACCTTTATAGTCAGGCTGGCTTTAGCCAATTTTAGCATGTAAAGTAGTTATAGTAAAATTGCTAAAAAGAAATCACACTGTCAATATAGAAGTTGAAAACATACCAGTTTAAACTTGGTAAAGATTGGATTTCTTGCACAAATCTGTGTGAATTCAGACCAGAATATGTAACTATGTGTTACTACACAATTTCCTGATTTCACAGACAGACCTCTTCAAAACGTATAACATGGTGGAAAACAGTTATTGTGCCAACTAATAAAAGATAGACTTTAGAAGGAACGTTACTGTGTTTCTGGAGGTTACTTCTGTGTATATTGTAAATACAAAATCATAATATTGCAGCATTTCTAATTCTCTTTTTTCTCCAAACACATGTATCAAACATATTACTAAAAATATTAGACTAACCATTATAAAGAAATACATTTTTGTTCCATTTAAAGCACTTCGACAGATTAACAACTGTTGCCCTGGTTATAAAGTCAGCCCCTTCATTATTGTATTGGTTTACTTTACACATTGTCTGAGTGAACATGAGAAATCAATGACACATTAAATTCACTTAGGGGAATCCACAAAACCCCAGAAGAGAAACTACCCCCATCAAGAAGTCTATTAAACATTATGGATGGCAAGTAAAGTTCCTGTTCATAACTTCCACCCTTGCTTTTATCCCATTACAGTAAGTACGTCCAGAAGGATCAATACGACTCCAGCCGCCTGCCTGATCTACAAATCACAGCATCATAAATAATGACATACTATTTGTAAGTCATCCATCAGTCACCATTTACTAATGACACAATGTGGTTTTGACCCTCTCAAATATGGCTTACATGGCTGTACACATGCTGAGCAAAATTTCCCCTCAATACACCAGAATCACTGCCTGGTGAGTGATGCTAGAGGAAATATGGCTTACATGACTTTACCATGGCTACTACACTGTGGGAATGACAAGCTAGTCAAGTTGATTCCATTTCAAGTAGTTAACTAAACTTTTATTAGGGAATTCCCCTGAATGGCTACCAATGTGTTTAGCATTTAAGTCAATAATTTAACTTAGCAAAAGATGGAGACTTGCTCTCATTTTGTTTGGGTTAGGGTTAGGGTTTTTGAAATTTGAGTCTGGCTTTCATGTAGAATCCAATGTACTCTGGAAAACCCAGTGAACAACCAGCCAGAGGACAATAGTCAGTTCTCAGTGAGACAACAGGTTAATACAATTGACAGGCAAAGGCAAAGCATATATGCAACACATCTCATTATAGTTGAATAGTGTTTTTTTATTTGGGGCCACTAGTTTCATCCATTTCTTAGTACATAAAGTGAGACATGCTAATTATATAACATAGTCTGACATAACAAAGTTTACCTCTGGGCTTTTTTACACTATAATAAGTTTGTCAAAATGAATCAAAGAATAAATAAATGATTTTGTATAATGTACAACAACTCAAAATAATGCAAAAAACTCTAAAGGCTCTTATTAAGGTTATATGGAATATACAATTGCTTTGATAGCCATATAACAACAATTACCAGCCAACCAATAAAAGATAGACAGATTGAGAAAAAGGCTATTGGTCCTTTGCTCTGCTGACATTACACAGTGGAGAAACAGTGAAACATGGCCTTGTTTTAAAAAGAAGAGCCTAAGTCAGCTTGGAGCATATTAGACAGCGCCCCTGAGAGAAAAGATACTACTCGCAAATCATTCATACATACATGCATGTAAGCACGTCCACAGACAAATGCACATGCTAGCACGCACACACATACGTAACACGCACACACATACATAGCACG
>JACXGJ010005165.1:0-40503 GCA_016801105.1 Esox niger
CACACACACACACACACACACACACACACACGAAGCGTAAAAACCCCCTGATGAGACGCCGAAATTCTGTCCGGCACCGACGCGGATGTTTTCCTCTTTCGTCGGGAAGACTTGCGTTACTTCGGCAAATGGGCACTTGTCGGACCGTGTGCGAGGATTAAGCGCGTCACTACTAGGGACTCGCTTCCGCCGACCGGAACGCGTCTTCCCTTCCGGTCGATATTTTAAGAATACCACCACGCTCTCAACCATTATCAGCACCCCCTTTTTGACAAAAGGTATTTAAGCTACTACTGTCAAATTGGATTATCTGTTTTGCTATTTGTATTATAGCCTCACTGCAGAATCACAATATAACACATCAAAAGCTGTCGGTGTATTTATATCCACGAGTTTGTTAGTCGAGGGCATGTTGGGAAACATCTCTGCTGATGAGCATCTGGTAGACTAGAACCATATACAGTATTCATTTGAACTAAAACGTTTAAAATGTTTCTGTATTTATTATATTATTATTATTATTATAACTTTGGAAGTGTTGTTGTTACCGTTGCTCTCAGGAGTATTAACCCCCTGGGACTTTTCCAAAAGTTATTGTTTTACAGCATCCATCAAATCTAAATTGATTTTATCAGTAGTTGTTACCACTAATCAACACAAACATGTTACAGTGAAAATGAATAATTACAGCCATGAGTTTATTTTGGTAATTCTTTAGCTGTTTTGTACATCTGGGCATAACACTCATCTTTTCAAAATTGTTCCAGCTCTGTCTATTTAATTGTTGAATGGGGAGACTTGGTGAACAGATATCTCTAACTCTTTCCAGATAATTATCAACGGGATTGAGGTCCAGGCTACTTATGAATGAGTTTGGCTGTATTTTTAGGGTTATTGTCATGCTGAAAGATTAATCATCGCCCATGTCCCACATGTCTTTCAGACTTAAGCAGGTTTTCTTACTGGATTTCTCTGTACTTTGCTGCATCTATTTTGCAATCCATCTTTATAACATTTCCAGACCCTGAAGCAGAGAAACATTCCCATAGCATGATACTGCCACCACAATGCTTCACGGTAAGAATGGTGTTCTCAGGACGTTGTGCTGTGCCAAATATAGCCTTATCACTGAGGCCAAAAAGCTCCATTTGGGTCTCGTCTGAACAGAGAATCATCTTCCACTTGTTTTCATAGTCTCCCACATACCTTCTAGCGAATCATAGACATGATTTGAGTCTTTTACATTTGCTTTTATTTTGCCACTTCAATAAATGCAATTTTTGTGAAGCACCCAGGCTATAGTTGCAGTTTGCACACTTTCTCCCAGGTCAGCATCTTCATGACATCCGTGACTAGAACCTTTTTCACCCGGATAGTTTTCAACAACTCAATTTTCATGTATTTTTTTTATTATGGACATTATTGTGCTCTGGTGAAAATGTACCCCGGATTTGTGCTTTGGAAGAACCTTATTTTGGATTTGATTGCACATAATGTAGTTTCTGTTAGGAATTGTTCTAACCAACTGTGTAAGCTCTCAGAGACAGGTATGTTTGACTTGAAAACAGTTTAATTGTACACAGGAGGACTCAAAGCAACAAATGACATGACTTCTGAAGACAGTTGGTTTCACCGCAGATCATTCAGATGTGTAATAGCAAAGGGGGTGAATATTCATGCAACTTGTTGTTTTCTGTGTTATATTTGTATTGAATTGAGTACCATTTTATTTTTCACTTTGACATTATGAACATGTTGGTCAGTTTGTTTCTTTTTCTTAATGACTGGAAGGAAAACCGTAAAAGAAAAAAGAAACAATTAAATAAAATGTTGTAGAGGGTAGCTTGAAGTGGGAAATATCCCTGATATCTTCAGTTTAGGTGTGCACTGAACACTGCAACCAAAACAAAGCAGGAAAGAATATTGCAGCCTGATATCCTCATCAAAAATATAACATTTCAGAAACAAGCTCCTCTTGTCCCTCTACTTTTCTGACCCTTTCCCACCTCTCTTTCTCTCACTTTCTCAGTTTCTGTATTTTCTTCTCTGTCCCCTACTCTGTCAAAATCATCTGCTAGTGGAGACAGGACAGACGGGCTAAATAAACCTTTTTACTGTACTGCAGGTGGCTGATGGTAGAACAGCAAGAGACAGCCTCAATCCCTCTTCAGACGCCGTCTCTCCTCCACCACAACATGCCAGATTCCTCTCTACTCTAACACTAACTCCTTAAATCTGTGAAAGCCCCAATTTCACTACTGAATAAAGGTAAAATAAAGTTAATTACTGATAGCTAATAAGTTATCCAGTTTTGTTTAGTACCTTTAATTCAATATATCTGGTGCCTGAAGTGAATCTTTGTGCAAAGATTGTTTCATAATATTTCAATGGTGGTTTATTATGCTTTTCAGCAGAATTCTACCCTAGTCGTTGTGAAGAATCATATTACAAATGACATCTTCTCTATATTTACTGTATATATATATATATATATATATATATATATATATATATATATATATATATATTTGGGGAAATGTTTGCATTAAGAAATTCTTAGTCAATCATACATATGCACTCAGTCGGACAAATAAAATGAGCAGTATTTAATTTTCTAGCTCTTCTCGGCGTGGGAACATACAAACACTGCTCAGCATGTCAAAAGATGTCAAGTGTTACAGTTTCTTTCCTGCTGCAAAGAGAGAAAAAGACCCCTAGAAATGAATTGAAGTGAAAGGCTTGTCTCTGAACCCCTTCCTAAAATGATTAACCCCTCCACTGGGACATTATGAGGTTTAGCTCTGAGTGCTCATGCTTTCTTATTGCTTTTAATTGTTCTTTTTCCGTTGTTGCCTCCCTTCATCAGACTCTCTCTCTCATTATATGAAAAGAGGGGAAAAATGTCGACCTGAATAGAGGAAGGAGATTTTCCCACAGTCACTCAACACAGAGAAATACACCATTGTGGGCCAGGCCAGGCAAATTCCCATCCCTTGTGTGACTCTTATACACACACATCCACACACACACACACACACACACCTTCACGGCAGTTTGATGGACAGTGTTTTTATAATTGAGTGACCAGTCTTTCTCTTTGTGTCTGAATTGTAAAACAGAGGACAATATAATTTGGGTACCCCACGTCATTCACTTTTTCTCAAACTGGTTGGACTATTCAGCCAGGTAACACTAGTGTGTTAGTGCTATTTCATATCAGCTGTGTACAAAATGGCATCCTATTCGTGATATAGTGCACTACCAGCTAGCTGGGCAAGTAGGGTTCTGATAAAAGTATGCCAATTTTATTTGCCTGGAAATACTTAAATGCACAATAAGAACTTGATTACCAGGTCCTTGCCACTGTGGGACACATGTTAGTTGTTAACTTTAGATTTAGGACTTAAGGTCTAAGTACCCAGTCAGTTAAGATGCAGTTTCAGCATGTTTTTTTGAGTTCTCCAGCTGGCTCTGCACTGGGAATGCTTCAGCTTTTTTTCTAATTTTCCTTTCACTTCAAGACTGGTGCAATTCCATTATAATCTACTATCAAGTTTGAGGTTTTATTTGTCATATGATCCCTATACAAAAGTTGCGTATCCTTTCTGTCAAATGCTTACTTGTCTGTTCCCGGAAAAACTTTATTTTGAGAGTGTGTCTGTAGATGCTCTGCAAGTTATCTACTCACTATCAGTAAAATGTTAACTAACACTTAACCTAACCTTAAACTTTATTGTAACTTTAACCTTATCCTAAAACATCTTCTAACTTCGTCTTCTCCCTACCATAACCTTAGCATGAAGTTGTTTATCAACAGATTGTTGAACATTTGTTGATAGTATTACTATTTAAAAAACATTGACAAATTTGGACTCTCAAAATGTGTAACCCTGTCTCAAAATAATGTGCAACCCTGTACCCTCATGCCAATAAGAAAAATATATAAAATAAAGACATTTACAGATTCATAAAAATGTCCCTCAGTCTGAATAAACATTGTTGTGTGATTAAAAACATAGGGAATAATTGACCTGGGAACTTTCTTATCAGTGCCCCTTTCAACACGTCAATGTGTTTCATTCTCTGGCATACTGGTTCTCACTACATACACAACGCATAACTCAATGAGGAGGTGACAAAGATAAGATGGAGGAAGGCAGTGAAGAGCCTTGAATGTGAGGAGCAGAATCTTGAAGGAAATTGGGAACAAATGTGAAATTTAACTCAGCTACTGAATCTGAGAATGATGGACGTAGTCGAGAGATGTCTTGAAGGTGAAAGAAGTAGGATTTACTGATAGATTTAATGTGGGTTTAACTGAGAGAGTGGGGTCCAGGATGAAACCCTGAAGATCGGAAAATAGAACAGCAGTGTATGGACAGCACTAGGCCACTACATTTTCTTAGTAGAGCTTTGGGTGCAACCAACATCTCTGCAGTTTTATTGCTTTTGAGTGTAAAAGTGCCCTATGCAACCTAACGCCACCTATCGGCAGTGAGTTGTATATCAGTTCTATAACTACAATAGGCTCTGACATAATCATTACTAAGAGCATACTGACCGGTTTGAAGCAGTGTCCAACCATTGATGCTGGAACAATGAACATAGACTTACATTTCAAATGGGGTTAAAGTTGATGGGCCCTTTCCATAACTACAGAAAACAGAATAAACAAAGTAAGTTAAACCAATCAAGATGTCCGCTGGGCTGTGTTTCGTTAGATGCATTGTCATATTTCAGAGACACATTAAGGGCTATCTAGCGAACATTAAACCATTGTGCTAGCTAGTGCCAGGGACAATAATATGTGCATTTCATCCAGTTTGCACAAGGCTACATCTAGTTAAAAGTCAATATTATTGCTTCTGCTGAGGTTTAGTCAACCAACCCACAATGCATGTTAATGTTTTGTAACATTTTGCAGAGAACACCAGATTGTAACATAATTTTCCAGCAAGAAATTGAATCAAGGAGTGTCTGCTCGGACACAACTTAGCTAGCTAACATTAGCTTATTGTTTCAACCAATGACTTTCCTAAAACATATCTACGCTCATACAAGTAGAATAAACAAGAACAATGAATGATTTTCTATGTAGTATAATTGTTTCTCAGTCATCATTAACCTAGTACAAATAGATTTCCTTGACTATCTAGCCAACTAGCTAAATTAGGTGATGTAACCTACTAGCCAACTCTGCATCACTGTTCACACAAACTTCAACTGTAGCCATCAAATGCAAAATGTACCCTTGTTTGTCTTATGCTCACATTGCTTCTGTATTTTGTTGTTTCTGGAGCGTTCAGTGTAGGCTACATGAACTCAAGCAAAGCTAGTCATTGACCTCTTCAAGGAAGTACACGCCTACTAACATCCCAGCCTTCTATATTTTACTTGCAACCATTGCGCTGGGGATAGTGTCAGTCCTGACACTGCCAGAGACTGTTTTATAATTGATGGTTTGTATGGGTTATTATTGGATATTTTACATGGAAAATGCTGCATAGGGCACTTTTTAGTAAGATTGAGTTCATCCATTGGCTGATGTATTAAAGAGTTGATGAAAGCTGGAGGGATGAAGGTTGGCATAGTAATGATGTTTATCTGAGTGTCATCTGCATGGCAGTGGAATTGGAGAGCATGGCAACAGATGTTCTGAAGAGCAGGGGCCCAAGCATCAAACCTTGGGGAACACCTTAGGGATTTGGAGTCACATACTTCTCCCGATCAGTCAGGTAGGATTGGAACTAATGGAGTGGTGTGCCGGCAATGCCCAAGACTGGTTCCATGTGGTCAAGAAGAATGGAGTGACAGAAATCAAGAAGGATGAGTATGTGGTGTGAGTCCGTGGTTGCTGATTACCTTTACAAGGGCTGTCTCAGTGCTGTGCTTGCCCCTGAACCCTGATTGCAGAGGTTCATGGAGGTCATGAATCTCTATAGTTTGGGATAAAATCGGAAGCTTGGCAATAGGCCAATAGTAAAGTATTCACTACTGATTGACACAGTTTCTCTCTTTTTATAATATTCCTGCTGTCACTCACCAACAAAATTAACTACTATGTCCAGAGGAGGGGCTTATGGAATAGTAGCAACAGCCTTGACTGGTTAGAGGGCTGGGTTAGGGACAAGATGCTGGTGGATGCAATCAATAAGAATTTGAAAAAACTGCCAAAACTTACTGCAGAGCTTTAAGGAGCCACAACACTAAAACCTTTAGTCATGAACATAGTGACCAGACTCACGTAAGGCCAGGTGCACACAGAACGCATCAACCCATAACCGTCAGGGCTGAAGTCCATCAATTCCAAAGGAATACAATCTGAAATACTGCAACACATTTCCCAGACTAGGTTGTAGAGCTTGTGTTTTCAACTTGAGTGCGTTCAAATGCCATGCATGCAATATCAAAAGATCCTGATGTGTAGATATATTCAACTTTATTGTCATTGAACAGCAAGTACAGTACAACAAAAGTAGTTAGCAAATAACCAGAAGTGCAAATAGAAGAGGGCAGAAAATATACAAGTATTAAGTTTAATGTGTTACAAGTGGGGTGTATAGAATGGGGACAAATGCAAGTACAAATGGCTGTTCTAAATGTGCAATGAAGGTATATTGAAGGTGTACGTGCAAGTGAAATGCAGGGATAGCAGCAATGAGGTTCCCGATGTAGATGTAGATGTGTACATGTAGCAACGGAAAATGTCCTAAACAGCCTTCAGCAAATCAGAATGTATGTTATGTGGGATATATGAGATATGCAATGAAGGCAAATGCAAGTACAAACAGCAATTCTAAATGGGCCTATCTTGTAAACAGCGCAATACATTTCCGAAGAAGTTCAAAATCAATGTTGCCATTTGTATCCATAGAGGGACAGTTTTTGTGGTAGGCTACATTTTGGCGTTATAAAAAACATTTATAATGCATGTATTTATCTTTCAATTACACTAATTTTGCCAGCCCATTTATAAAGCATATGGCATTATGATCACGATAAACTGCTACTCTTGTCTCATACATAGAATCAGACATGCTGAGCGATTATTTCTGTTGTGATCTGCCACATTGTTTGAGATTATTACATTTATTTGATTTAGGATTATGTTTTGGGTTAGGGTAAGAATTAGATTTAAGGTTAAGTGTAAGCATTAAGAGTTAGGTTTAAGCATTCGGATTTGTTTAGGTTTAATTACACAGGTTAGGTCAAAGAGGTTATAGTTCCATAGGTTTAAACAGTTATTCTCTATTGTACTAAATTGCTGGTCCATAACGTGATAGTAAAATATATGTATGTGTGTGCATGTATATACGTCAGTCAGACAATCAAAATAATATAGTGAAGACATTATAAAGTGAGGATGCTTTCTGTACAAATCTAGTGAACAACACTTGTATTTAATCTGTTTGGCTTTATATAGGGTAGAACGTTTTGTGATCATTTTGTCCCGCTTACTCGGATGTAGTACAACTTCCGGTAGTAAACGGACTGTTGCTAACCAATCAGTGAGCACTAAACATGAGACGAGGAAATGCAATGGCGGACTCGATGAAGTTGGATGAGAAAAACGGTGTGGGCAATAAACAAAGGGAACATGTTGTCAACCCATCGTCTAGCGTGGAAATATCAAGCTACAGGGACAATATTTCCTTTCTTTTAAATCTTCTCATGGACTTCGGGAGTAAGGTTTGTAGGATAGCTTATGCTTTAAATAAATGTTATAGCAGTTTTGATCAGTGCAAGAGACACCAATGAGATGGGCAGCATGTCTCTTAAAAATACCATTTGTCGCATGCCGTTTCATCTCGTCCAGACAAACTATGGGGACAAGGTTACATGCAATCCCACATTAAATGTGTTGCATTGATATTTTAACAGGTGTAGTCCTCAACGGCCACATATAAGTCTACATGGAGCCTTGTGACGTGAAAAAACCCATTGTGGTTAAAATTAGGGGATATGTTTACGGTTTGTTATGTTAGCGATTTAATTTATGGTTTTGATTAATACACTTTCGGGTAACCAGCTTTTTCACAATACAAAAAACATTAGGTTACGTGAATATAACATAGAATCCTGGTTAGATATTTTCTAATTGTTAGCTGTTGAAACGGGTGGATTATGAAAGTTCACAGAAGTACCTGTGGTAGACCTGTCATTTAGTTATGCCTTACTAATATCAGTGTATTTATGAATAGGAAAAAAACGAATTACTGTTCTTCAATTAACTACAATTGGAACGCATCTTTTCAGACCGCAGTAGGTTCGTTCACTAGCTACTGTCTTTCCTTTTACTCACTTATCTTCTTTTCAGTGTGGGGTCCAAGCAAGACCTAAAAAAAATGGGTCAACTATCCATTAATACTCTCATTCCCCCTCTTCACCCTTTCTCATATTAATATCCCCTTTCCTCGCTTTTTCTGACACCCACCTTGACACCCACCGCCTACGCTCATCATATTGATTATAACCGGCATCCTCGATGAGCAACCAATTAACCAGATTTTCGAGTTTCAATCTGGTTAGTCCGCCCTGGACTTGATTTAATAGATTTCGATGTTTCGCATATTTGGATGCTGCAGTAGAGAACTGTATGGTGGTGTACAGTATAATACTTTTCTGAAACATTTTAGGGACACCTGATTCAACTTTTTACCTGGTGACAATCTGCTTCACTGACAGTTGTACAAATACAATGTTTTAAAATTCAAGTTGTCATTTCATAGCTAAAAAGTTTAGTTTGTTTTGGGGAAAAGGTGATTATGTAACCATGAATAATTCTGTTACCGAATTTGTCTTTTAATGATTTCTCCAGAATGTTTGTAAAAACGTAGCAATGATGTCATTGAGAAACGTTTTATATATAACAGCACTACTTTGATATTAACTAACATCATGTTGTTTATGCTCCTTTAGCCATTGACAATAACATTTAGTTTATAGCTTGACTACAGCTACCATTTTAGGTTGACTACACAGACTCATAATGAGTTTTGAGCAGTGTACTCTGCCAGTACTAAGGCAAATAGCTTCTCAAATTGAAGCATATATATGTGATTTAATTATTCTGAAACATTCCTAATTTAAAGCTGAAATTGGGTGAAGCTGCTCTGAAAATCAGCGCCAGCGTAGATGCAGTGGACATGACATCGATACAACCTGCTCATCACATGTTCACTTGTCTTCAGGAGCACATCTCCAAATTACAGGTATAAAACACTGCAGTCTGTCAACAGTGTGTCGGCCAGTGCACGAATGGACACAGTTATTCAGTGATGTCCTATGTGACATCAGAAGCGATGGATGCAAGTGCCAACATGACACATTTCTTTTATACCCTTTTTATTATGTTGATAGAGACCTCTACTATCCATTCCACATAATGATATTTGTACTCTGTTTTTCCTTAAGTCTTTATCTGACAACCTGAGGGCACTGGTGACTGAAGAGGACCAGTCTTCGGCATCAGAGAATTACCTGTCAGAGGGCAAAAAGGATCAAACTATGACCGCGGCACCTTCTGATGAGATTGAGATGACTTTAGACACTGAGGCCATTCTTCCTTCAGCTTACCCAACCCAGCATGGGGTAGAGGAGGGCAAGTCGCAGGTTCATGACATCATGTCACGCACGGATGACCACAGTGTTCAGATCAGAGCCAACAAATCCGAGGTGACCTTTGCTCCTGTTTGGCTTTGTTGTTCTGAGGCCTCAGGGCACAGTAGTATTTTCAGCTCAGTTTTCTGCTAAAGCAAATTATTTAGCTTGGTAATTTTGTAATTGCTCTGAGAGTTTTGTGAGCACTGCAATAACACAGTAGTAAATGAAATGCTTGATCAGAACCTGATAACCCAGATTAGCCCACTGTAAGGGCTCCTTCAGAGGACTGCAGTCAATGTGTGCGTGTCTGTGCGTGTCTGTGTGCGTGTGTGTGTGCCGGTCTGTGTGTGCGTGTGTGTTTGTGTGTTCGTTCAGTCCCTGACTGTGGTGTGGTTGCCGGAGGGCTTTGAGAGAGGGCCAGACCCTTGATAGATGATGAAGTGGAAGCTCATTACTCTAGAGAGATTGCATGTGGATGAAGGACAAGAGAAGGCTGGGGCCTGTTGTATTTTATTGTGTAGTTATTTTGGTAGCCAAATAAGCACAATTCTTTTGTGATGATGGCAAAGCTGTTTAGATTTCTGTGTTTTTAATACATTAATGTGTTTGACCTTTTCTTGCTTTTAACATATTTCTATCAAATTAACTGAAATTGATCTTTTCATGTAAATGGCTCATCAGTTTCATCAGTCATCAATTCTCTCAAGCCCTCTTTTTCTACTTCGATAGATTGATAGGAGGATATCTGCATTTATAGAGCGCAAACAGCTGGAGATCAATGAAAACAATGTGAGGGAGTTCTGCAACGTGATCGACTGCAATCAAGGTAAAACTGTTGAGTGTGTGTTTGTGAGAAAGTTGGGGGCTGGGTGGAGGGGTTGACCTCACATGAATTGCCAATGTTTGGGAGAGTTGTGATTTCCAGAGGTCAGGCTGAACAGTTTTACCTGTAGGCCTGAAGAATCTAACACTTTCCTCAGCTGGCCTCAAAATGCAACCAGTTCTGTCCTGCTGCTTTGTACATTAGGTCCATTTTTGTTTCTTCTGCACTTAATAAATGATAATAATTTGATGTAATCAATCATTTGACATAACCCAAACTAAAGTATGTATGCGTTTTGAAGGGCAAGGTTAAACATTGTAAAATATATTTACAACATATTGGCAAAAGACAAATCCAGGAAGTTTATACAGCTCTGGAAAAAATAGAGGCCACTGTACACTTTTCTTTCCATTCCAAAAAAGTGAAAAGGAAGGTTTTGAGTGAGGAACAGAAAGCTTAAAATTAAGAGACCACTGCACATTGAACGCTTCTGTTGCTCACTCAGAATGTTCCTATTGAACTTTTTGGAAAAGAAAGAAAAAGGTGCATTAGTCTCTGAATTTAAAAACCAGTCTGGTGTGACCACCATTTGCCTCATGCAGTGCAACACATCTCCTTCGCATAGAGTTGATCAGGTTGTTGATTGTGGCCTGTGGAATGTTGGTCCACTCCTCTTCAATGGCTGTGCAATGTTGCTGGATATTGGCAGGACCTGGAACACGCTGTCGTATATACCGATCCAGAGCATCCCAAACATGCTCAATGGGTGACATGTCCATAACACACGCTTGCCCATACCATAACCCCACCGCCACCATGGGCCACTCTATCCACAACGTTGACATCAACAAATCGCTCACCCAAACAATGCCATATACACTGTCTGCCATCTACCCTGTACAGTGAATACCGGGGTTCATCCGTGAAGAGAACCCCTCTCCCAAGTGCCAGACGCCATCGAATGTGAGCATTTGCCCACTCAAGTCGGTTACGACGACGAACTGCAGTCAGGTTGAGACCCCGATGAGGACGAAAAGCAGGCGGATGAGCTTCCCTGAGACGGTTCCTGACAGTTTGTGAGAAATTCTTTGCTAATGCAAACCAATTGTTGCAGCAGCTGTCCAGGTGGCTGGTCTCAGACGATCTTGGAGGTGAAGATGCTTGATGTGGAGGTCCTGGGCTGGTGTGGTTACAAGTGGTCTGTGGTTGTGGGGCCGGTTGAATGTACTGCCAAATTCTTCAAAACACCTTTGGAGACTGCTTATGGTAGAGAGATTAACATTAAATTCACGGGCAACAGCTCTGGTGGACATTTCTGCAGTCAGCATGCCAATTGCATTGTGTTGTGCGATGGAGCTTCACATTTTCGAGTGGCCTTGTATTGTGGCCAGCATAAGGCACACCTGGACAATACTCAAGCTGTCTGATCAGCATCTGGATATGCCACACCTGTGAGGTAGATGGATTATCTCTAAGATGTGCTCACTAACACAGATTTAGAAAGATTTGTGAATAATATTTCAGAGAAATTGGCCTTTGGTGTACATAAGGAAAGTCATATGTTTGAGTTCAGCTCATAATGAATGAGGGCAAAAACAAAAGTGTTGCGTTTAATTTTTTTCAGTGTATATGTATATATAATATGCTGGCCTTCAAGGCAGAGTTCTTCGTCTGTCCAGGTTCTATGTTCTTTTGCCCATCAAACTTTTCTTTTTATGAAGGCCAGCATACCAGAGCCGCCTCTTCACTGTTGACGCTGAGATTGGTGTTTTGCGAGTACTGTCTAATGAAGCTGCCAGATGAGGGCCTGTGAGGTGTCTGTTTCACAAACTAGACCCTCTAATGTATATGTCCTCTTTATCAGTTGTGTGCCAGGGCCACCTACTTCGCTTTCTATTCTGGTTAGAGCCTGTTTGCGTTGTTCTGTGAAGAAAGTAGTACACAGCAGTTGTTTAATGATCAGTTACCTGTAAAAATTATCATTTTTGATTAGCAAACACCATGCCATTGGAACACAGGAGTGATGGATATTCAATAAAAAAATCTGCTGTTTCCAGGCACAATAGTCTTTTATAACATTAGCAGTGTCTTCACTATATTTCTGATCAACTTAACCAATTTTAATACAAAATACAAAATAATTTACAAAATAATGCTTTTCTTTCATTTCTAAGTGACCCCAAATATTTAAACGGTATGTATATATTTTTAAATGTAGTCATTCGGGGTTAACATGCAAAATGAAGAGAGATATACCGTACTGAATGGTTACGAATATGTGCATCATACCGCCCAACAATTATTACTGTCTGCTTGTTTGTTTTCTTTCATGTACAAAAAACAAATGTCTTTATTTTTGTGGCTTAAAATAAAACAATTGAAACAATGTAGGCATTTTCAACAAACAGCAGAAAGGTAGCGCTAATATACATTTGCTCTACCTTTCTGTATATGTAAATATACTGTAAATATGTAACAATTAATGTTTTGTTTTGCTCCAATGTAGAAGACAGCTGTGCCAGAACAGATGCAGTATTCACACCCTATCCAGGATTCAAAAGTCACGTCAAAGGTCAGAACATTCTGCTTGAAGAGTAAACATGTACAGTTGAAATCGGAAGTAAAATACACTTAGGTTGACTGGGCCGTTAAACAGCTTGGGAAATTCCAGAATATTATGTCATGGCTTTAGAAGCTTCTGGTAGGCTAATTGACCTAATTTGAGTCAAATGGTGGTGTACCTGTGGATGTATTTCAAGGCTTGCATTCAAATTAAGTGCCTATTTGCTTGACATCATGGGATAATCTAAAGAAATCAGCCAAAACCTCAGTAAACACAATTTAGACCTCCACACATCTGGTTCATTCTTGGGTGCCATTCCCAAATGCCTGAAGGTGCCACATTCGTCTGTACAAACAATAGTATGCAGGTGTAAACACTATGAGACCATGCATTTGTCATATCGCTCAGGAAGGAGACTCATTCTCATAGACAGGAGCATACTTTGGTGCGGAAAGATCAAGCCGACAACCACCATCCCAGTTGTGTCGTATGGGAATGGCAGCATCATGTTGTTGGGGTGCTTTGCTGCCGGAGGAACTGGTGCACTTCACAAAATGGAAGGCATCATGAGGAAGTAGAATTTGATGGATCTGTTGAAGCAACATCTCAAGACAACAGTCAAGAAGTGAATGGGTCTTCCAAAAGGACAATTGCAAAATGGTTTAAGGACAGCAAAGTCAAGGAATTGGAGTGGCTATCACAAGGCCCCGACCTCAGTCCTATAGAAATCTGTGGGCAGAACCAAAAAAGCATGTGTGTGTGCAAGGAGGCCTACAAACCTGAATCAGTTACTTTACATGTGTCCAGAGGAATGGGCCAAAATTCACCCAATTTATTGTGGAACACTTGTGGAAGGTTTGACTCAAGTTAAACAATTGAAATGCAATGCTATCAAATACTAATAGAGTGTATGTAGACATCTGACCCACTGGGAATGTGAAAAGTTGAAATCAATCATCCTCTACAATTATTCTGACATTTCACCTTAAAATTAAGTGGTGATCCTAACAGACCTACGACAGGGATTTTTTACAGGGTTTAAATGTCAGGAATTGTGAACAACTGAGTTTAAATGCATTTGACTATGGTGTATTTTAACTTCTGACTTCCACTGTATTTTATAATGTTTATTGGTATTTAATATTCTTGTGGAAATGGGAATGGGTTTTAATGGATTATTTCCCACCCTATTCCTTGCCTGCAGTGACTCGCGTGGTCAACACCTACGGGCCACAGACGCGGGGAGGGGCAGGAGGTACGATGGGGGGGCAGCAGCGGCCCATGGTGTCTAGAGACTGTGGGAATCCAGCCATAGAAGAACGCCTGCATAACATAGAGATTCACCTTCAACTCCCAACAGGTGAGGAGAATTATGAAGACCAGACAGTTTGTTATATTTGCATGTCGTTTTTTTTACTCAAAAGTTAATTAATTTCCCTAATTTAGGGTTATGATGGTTCCTTATTAGGACATGTATCCCGTAGTCAACATTCAGAATAACTAGTCAGATACATATTTATATATAGCTGTGTTCATTTACAAGTTCGTGCGGCACACAAAATGTCCTGAAATCTTCCAAAAAACGTGTTTCTTTTCCAGAGGGACCTGTCCCTTTAAATGTGTACCGTCGATTGAAGAAGCTGGAAGATCGGATTTTGGAGTTAGAGGGACTTTCACCAGAGTACTTCCAGTCTGTAAGTATGGTGTTTGATATGGGAGAAGCAATTTAATACATCTGCTGATTTTAAATAATGAAGTTCAGAGGCACCAGGGTAAAAATGTGTGTTTGTGCATCTGCCTGTTAGTGTCTTTGCCTGTTAGTATTTCTCCATAGCAAGTTGGAGAGTTCTCTCATGCCATGATTATCAAACATGGGGCATTTCTTCCTCCTTTCACCCTCTTCAGTTCAGAATATATCATCCATGTCAGATTGTAGCCTATCAAAGTTAGCTGAGTAAGAGTGCTTGAGTTGCTGCATGCCTCTTAGCACTCCCTTCTCTTGGTTTGGTGAGCCGCTCTCTCTGTGTGTGTGTGTGTGTGTGTGTGTGTGTGTGTGTGGGAGGTTAAGAGTGTCTTGAATAAACTGAGCTGATCTTTTTTTTATTCCAAGAGCCACTGTTTAAGCAATTTCTGCAAATAGTTTGGGAGTACACACTGAAGAGGTTTTCAACGGAAGAGGAGGGGAGATGATGACTCAGTAGTGACCTTTAATTTCATCTTCAATACTTAAAACACAAAGATGTCAATTTGCACAAAATGGCTGTCGTGTATCACCTAGGTTGGTGCTAAACGTGCTGGTGGATAGGGCCAAATCTTTTTTTTTTCTCACATTGTTAGAATATTTCCAGCAACACTTTGCTCTAATCTGCTGAAACAAGACCACTGCAAGGCTCTTTATCCTTACCAGCGGTATGCATTCAATTCCTTACTTGGTCAGTGTACATCAAGACCCACCCACAAACTATAACTCAAGTAGGCATTGCAGAGTCTGTGCACACAGCCACGCACGCACAGTTCCCCCAGTCCCCCCAGTCCCATCTACACTGTTTCTTCTCTTGGCATTGTGCACACAAAAAGATTCCTTTAAAACAAGATTGATGCAGTCTTCCACATTGCATCTAAATATGGTAAACTAATAGCAAATGCCGACTCCAGTGAATCTGCAGAACATCCTCTGGACAGTGAAGTCCACCCTCTCTGATTGGATTGTAAAGAAACTGGAAGATACCTTTTTTCAGGGTTTTAAGTCTGGGAAATATTTATACAAGGAAACATTTATGGGTTTTTCATGGAGTTCGTGAGACTTAAACCATCTGAGGAAATGTAGCCCAACAGCAAATATGACGATCACGACTAGGACTAATGACAACAAAGGCCCTCTCAGGTTTGAACTAATGTTTGGTAATTGGTAATTGATCTGTTCTTGTATACTAATGATCTGTATTGGCATATTTTTTCCGGCATTTTCTGCATCAGCTAGCCTATTCTAAAATCTTTGTAACAGATGCAAAATAGATTCAGATGTTATTAGGTTCCCCTGGGAAACATTGGCCAACATTTTGGTTCCCACCCTGTCATAACACCTGTACTTACCTCCAAAACGATTGGCACGGTTAATAAAAATGAGCAGCAAGAATGCATAAAGTTAACAAGTGATGTGATATAGTTTATGCTAAAGATACATGGGGAAACAGTGGCTGTTTTATCATTTCCATGTACGCTAAGTATGTGCTTGTGTCCTTCAGAAGAACGTTTATGCCCAGTGTCCTTGCGAGTATGGTCTTGCAAGAACGCGAGGACTGAGAACGCACCAACCTAGTTTGAGATTCATGTGTACTTTCCAATTACGCAATAACATATACTTTTCCTGCTCTTCTGACATTTTGAAATTAATTCTGGGATATCAAATGCGTTCTCGCTGAACAAGTCACCAACCCATGCATCCTCGATAAAAGAGGCAGATCAAGTACACATCTAGGCATTTTAGGCGTTCTTAGTAACTTGCGTTCTTTAGATTTGAACCGACCTGGGCCATGAAAGATGACGTCAAACGAGTTCACAAGAACACAAGTTCGGACAAAAACGCGGATTGATAAACGTCCAGTGTCAAAAAAATGATATTTGTTACCTGTAAGGACCTGTCCCTCTTTATTTTTACCCATTTCATATAGCCCTACATACCTGGTCACTTTGTTTAGATACTCTATGCAAGTACTTAATGTTACAGAAAGTAAAAGGGAAATGTATCAATAAAAGTAGATATACAACGTAGGCTATATTTGAATCAATATAAACATATTTTTGAAACTTTTAAATTACAACACTGTAAAATATAAATAAATAAATTATGCAATGATGAATTTAAACCCAATTATTCAATAAAAAATAGTACAATATAGACAATATAACAAATGTTGGAACTGAGAAATGTTATTGTTTTAAAATATATGCCCACTTTTGATTTGATGCCTGCAACACATTTCAAAAACTGTGACAAGGGCAAGAAAAGAGTGGAAAGGTTGTGTAATTAAAAAAGAAAAACTGGAAAATCTTAACTATTTAGGTGATTTGGCTAGTAGCATGATTGGGTATAAAAAGAACACCCTAGAGAGGATGACTGTCAGAAGAACAAATCGGGTGGGGTTCACCACTCTGGAAAAGACTGTGCAAGCACATACTGTAGTATAACAATTTAAGAATAATGTTTCTCAACATAAAATTGCTAAGAGCTGGGGGTCTCATCATCTAAGGTACACAATATCAGTAAAGGTTTCAGAGAATCTGGAGAAACCTCTGTATGCCAGGGACAAGGCTGAAAAACAATATTGGATGACCTTGATCTATGGGCCGTTTGGGCTCAGCATTAAAAACAGACACAATTCTGTAGTGGGCATCACTGCATGGGCTCAGGAACTCTTTCAAAAAACATTGTCTGTCAACACAGTACACTGCATCCACAAATGCAAGTTGAAATTCGTTTTGGGAATCATGGTTGCACCGTCCTCTGGGCAAGAAGAGGAACCATCCGGCTTGTTATCTGAGCACAGTTCAAAGCCAGCATCCATGATGGTATGGGGGTGCATTAGTGCACATGGTATGGATGGCTTGCACATCTGTGAAGGCACCATTAATACTGAACAATATATACAGGTTTTGGAGCAACATATGCTGCCATCCAGATTATGTATTTTTCAGGTAAGGCCTTGCTTATTTCAGCAAGACAATGACAAATCACATTCTGCATGTATTAGAATAGCATGGCTCCATAGCCAAAGAGTCTGGGTGCTAAACTGCAGTCCAGACCGGTCACCCATTGAAATAATTTGGTGTGAAAAATATGACAAAGGAGAGACCCCGAACAGTTGAGCAGCTGAAATCCTATAATCAAGCAAGAATGGGAATACATTTCACTGTCGTATTCTTAAAAGAAGAAGTCATGCAACACTGTGTTAAACACACCCCTGTCCCAACTCTTTTGAAACGTGTTGCTCGCATTAAATTCAAAACAGAATGTACATTTCTCAGGTTCAACATTTCCACTTAAATATAGGGCTAAATAATTTGCACATGATTGCAGTCTGTTTATAATTGCCTTTTATGTCGGATCCTAATGTTTTTTTAGGGTCACCACTGCTACCAATATAAAATATGAATTCAGAGACATGGTGGTGGATAGAGCTACTACCTAAGTATGTAAAGCACTTTGAGTACCTTGATTGGTCGAAAGGTGCTGTATAAATGTAATCAGTTATTAATTATAAAATTAATAAGTGGCCCTTGGCCAGAGGTTACGTTTGAGGTAACACACCATATTAAAAAGGACCGAGCAGCGACCTGAGCTGCTGGTGTAGTTACTAGTGGTCAGAGACACGTCTAGTCCAATGAACTCCTTGAAATAGGAACGTGTGATGTGGGTCAAGAAAGGAGAGCATTACTCTCAACAGTGGCTCAACCAAAGTAGTTAACCAAATCTTCAGACTGATGGTACTAGGTTTCATGGAAGGTTGCTGCAGTGCATTAACATGGTTTTATGACTGGATGGTGGCTATGATTTGATTTATTCTGCTACTTCTGAAATTGCTAAATAACTATTTGAATTCTTCAGGTAAAATGTGATTAATGTACACAAATATTTAGGTACTATTATACTTCGGATTAATTTGTCTTAAAAAAATCAAGTTGGTTTAGTTTTCTTTTAGAGAAAGCTTTTCTTTTTTTAATACAAAATGGTTATTGGTCATAATTTATTGGATGGGAAAATCTATCTGTGTCCATTTGTGTGGCAAGAATATTGCCAATGTTTAACCTTTACATTTGCAGTAGAGTCATTTAGCAGATGCCCCTTTCCAGAGCTACTGAGTCAATACTTTTTCACACTTTATCCTCAAAATGTTAAACTACCTGACTACTCTTACAAATTGTCATCCTTGCTTTCTTTCAGAGTTACCTGCACAAGCGACCAAAGACATCAATGTCTCAGGTGAGTTTTCATACCTTTATATTTTTCCATTATATTCAAGTTAACATCAGTGTTTCTCTGCTTCCTATCCTCTGCCAGTTTACAGTTACACTGATTTGGCTGTGCAGGTCTTTGAATATAATTGCCTGTGTATGGAGGGGGTTGACTGTGATTGTTTCTAACTCCCATGTTGGCAGGCCTGCACTCTGTCGGAGCTGGAAGGGAAGATCAGTGCGGTCAAAGCAGCCCTGTTGAAGAGGATGGGGGAGTTTGGACCGGTAGCATACGACACTGAGTGTCCTCTCTGAACCTCATCCTTTCGCCTATGTCAGGCGTATACACGCCCACACACCATGTGCAAAA
Organism: Esox niger; assembly: GCA_016801105.1. Taxonomy (NCBI): domain Eukaryota; kingdom Metazoa; phylum Chordata; class Actinopteri; order Esociformes; family Esocidae; genus Esox; species Esox niger. The sequence continues at coordinate 19,312 of JACXGJ010005165.1, forward strand.
ATATTCACCACTTTACCATAGATGTAGATATCCTCCCACACTCTTTTGAATGCTGTTTCTTTTCTGTTATGTCTGACTTAAAATAACCTTAAAAGCCATGTTATACGGTTGCGCTAGAAGACCTGAAGGTTTTCACCCATCTGTTGAAACTGCAGGAGAATTCAACGTTGTGTAGATATCCATATATGATGACTTGTCAATTGAATGTGTTAGAATCTGGATGTGCATACTAAGTCCACACACATTCATATTATTTTTCTGGAAACAGAATGTCACAGCGGACAAAGTGATGTGGTTACCCCCCTCCTTTCACTGATGTGTTGTAAAGTGTAATATGACAATTTTGTAAATAAATGTAAACTCTTCCATTTGGAAAACCTGTTCATGAGTTTCATGGCCTTAATCACTCACACACACGCACACACACAGCACAGGAACCGTTTTTGTAAGGAATACACATAGCTAATCAGATCACAATTCATTTCCCTTGTCTAAATGGTACACAACTGAAGAGGTTTAAATTTAACTCAGGTAATTCATGTAAAAGTGTGTCAGTGGGAATCCAGGAAATGATTTGGCAGGGGGCCACTTCAAACCCTGCATGCTGTGTACTGCACTGTGAACTTCTCAACAGCGCTTTGAAACTACAGTTGTTTGTAGTTAGATTTCAGCACTGCTGTTTGTGTATCTGCCGACAGATGTTTGTATGATGTGTGTGTGTGTGTGTGGTGTGTGTTGTAAAATGTAAACAAGCGTATGAAGTTGCGCTTGTTTAAAACTCTGTCTGTGCGTGTGCATGTACAATTGGGATGTGTCAGAGTGGACTTGGTTAAGCTGTCTGTCTGCTTTGCTGTGAGGCTGATGATCACCATGATGGCCATCATTATAGCAAATGACATGATTACTAGATCTGTCTGCAAAGAACACCCTGAAGATAAGGGAATTGCTCTGTGTAGTCAAAACATTTGTGTGAAACCTAGATTAGCAGCAATACAACTAGATGTTATAAATGCCTGATTTACAGTAGAATTACTTGATAGACATTTCATCAGCAAAATAAACCTATGTCTTGCAACAGTAGGGTATTATAAACCTATAGGATTTGTAAAATTTCTCATGGAATACAAATCTATTAGACTAGAAATACTTTCTCACATTAGGTTTTTAAACCCAAATTTTCTGTCAGTAAATGGTGCTTCAACAACATTCTATGACTTCGTTGTGAGTGGGGCTCTGACGTTGATTGATTGAGAGGTCTCAGAGCACAAAAGGAACATGTTCTTTGGTTCCTGTCCTGTGCAGTCACATAATATTCCATTCTAACTGTGGAAATGGGAAACCGTTTTCTTTCAGTCCTTTTCAGGTGTTCCATCCTTGTTCTGTTCTCTCCCTGTCTGTCATTCTCTCATATCTAGACCTTCAGGCCCATTGGGCTCTAAGGGAGATACTTGAGTCCTGTGACAATAGAAACAGGGGGTCGCTGTGGTACTTTTGTCTTAGATCCAAAATCCTTAGAGGGGTTAATGAGATCTGATTAGTCTGAATGTAACAAATGGCTTATGGATTGTGGACAAATGGGCTTTATTAGGAGCCTGTTGTGTTATGGCCCAAATGGGACCCTGTTCCCTATTATAGTCATCATGCAGGAGGATGCATTTTAAAAAGGCAGCCCAATTCAGATATTTTCCTCTAATTATCACATCTGTGAAGAAAAAGTTACATTTGAGTAATGTGTCTGGACAGGCATAGGAGTCCACCGGAACAGACAGTAGAGCAACAATTACTTTTATAGATATTTATTCTTATACATTAAATATATATTTTACCTGACAATAGATTGTTGGATGGCGAGCTCCTTCGTTAATTTCTTAACGGAAAACGTTATTGGCAGACGCTAATAATTGCAGAGATCGAACTAGGTGATAAATTGGTTTACTGGTATTAGGCTTTTTATGTGTCATCTTTGCAAATGATCAGCGAACTAAAATCTAAACTTTCTAGAGATTTTTAGCGATGTGACGCTATAAATTGATCTTATGTTTAAATATACATATTTAACTGGCTTTCCGTTAAAAAAAATACGAAACATTCCTAAAAGAGCTTGTACGTACGCGTGTATTTCGTCCATTTACCATTTCATCAAAGCGGCACTAGACTGAATTAACGTTAGAACCTCCGTCTAGCATTAGGAGTTATGTTGCTAATCAATTGTAGTTGGAATTAGAAGGATAAAACTACATGCTGAAATGACGACACGTACTAAATAGCTACTAATTTGAATGGAGTTCGAGTGTTGAAAATGCAGTTACGTTTTATTTTCTCAATTGGTTTAACTAGCTTGTTAAACTATTAAACTGTCATTATAAGAGATTTGAAATAACACGTAATGCGTTTTCCAATGATCGATCGATCGCTCTCATCGTGTAGGCTAGACCGGTGCCTTTGACTTAGAAACTGAAATGTAAAAACCCCAGTTAGACAACTATTAGCAATAAGAGGACAATTATTTAATCACCCCCCCCCACCCCCCAAACAAATTCAACAAGGGTGGGGGGGGATCTATAATTGAATGTCAATTTTGATTTACTGTTACCATGTGTTCAGTGCATGTGTGTTTTTTCATAAGTCTGGTCGGGCTTGTCACACTGACTTTGGGTCATATTGTCACATGCGACAACATGCACATTATAATGGATTGCTCTTGAATGAATGCAAATTGTTTACAGCAGATGATTTGGTGGTGTATTTGTATTTCAACTATTTAAATAGATATACCATGCTGATAATTTTAATATGATTGAGAACGTTAGGGTAATCAAGGCATGCTGACACATCTCCACTGAAAGTAAAATAGTAGGCTAAAAGTTGTTATTTTCTCCTACCTCATTGTTGTGTTTGCTGTGTAGGCTATTTGTATCTTTATTGATGATTGGGACCAGTAGTTTTAAAATAAACAGCACTATGTGTATTTGAATACAATGTCACTTTTTCCCATTGAAAAGGAGCATAGGACAAGTGTCATTTTTATCTGGACAGGAATGTTATGCAGTTATGTAGCGTTTGCAGGATCAGGACAGTACAGGAAAAAGTCAAACCCTGTGTCCAAAAAAGCTGGGAAGAAAAATAGCAGGCAATGATGTGCAAATCATTTGTTCCTTTATTGAATTGAAAATAGTGCCAAGACAAAATATCAAATGTTAAAACATTCCTATTTAGAGTTTCATGCCAGCAACACATTTCAAAACATCTGAGACACTGTGTTGCATCACCTCTACTTTTAACAACTCTGTAAGCGTTTGGGAACTGAGGAAACCAATTGCTGTAGTTTTTAAAAGTAAAATGTATTCCCATTCTTGCTTGATATACGATTGCAGCTGCTTAACGGTTCGGGATCTCCTTTGTCGTATTTTTCATTTCATAATGCGCCAAATCTTTTCAGTGGGTGACAAGTCTGGACTGCAGGCAGGCCAGTTTAGTAGTTGTACTCTTACTATGGAGCCATGCTGTTGTAATACATACAGAATGTGGGTTGGCATTGTCTTGCTGAAATAATCAAGGCCTTCCCTGAAAGACGTTGTCTGGATGTCAGCATACGTTGCTCCAAAACCTTTATATTTTGCACAGCATTAATGGTGCCTTCACAGATGTGCAAGTCACCCACACCATGTCCCCCAAAATAATTTGTCAGACCACAGGACAGTTTTCCACTACAACTCAGTCCATCTTAAATGAGCTCAAGCCCAGAGAAGGCAGTGGTGTTTAATGATCTTGTTTATATCTGGTTCCTTCTTTGCATGGTAGAGTTTTGTGGATGTAGCGACATACTGTGTTCACAGTCCATCATTTCCGGAAGTGTTCCTGAGCCCTGCTGTGATGTCCACTAAAGAATTGTGTCTGTTTTGAATGCAGTGCTTCTTGAGGGCCCAAAGATCACAGCCACCCAGTATTGGTTATCAGCCTTGTCCTTTGCATACAGAGATTTTTCCATATTCTCTGAATCTTTTAATGATATTATGTACCGTAGACGATGAGATCCCCAAACTCTGCAGTTTTACGTTGAGAATTGTTGAATGTTGCTCTATTTGGCTGTGCAGTCTTTCACAGGGTGGTGAACCCTGAAAATCCCCTCTGGGATGCTCTTTTTATACCAAATCATGTTACTGACCTGTTGCCAATTACTCTAATTCGTATTTTTGTATTACACAACTTTTCCAGTCTTTTGTTGCCCCTGTCCTAGCTTTTTAAAAATGTTTTGCTGGCATCAAATTCAAAGTGGGCATATATTTTTCATAACACTTAAAGTTTCAACATTTCACATGTTGTCTTCATATTATTTTCTATTGAATACAGGGTTTATATGATTTACATATTCCTTGAATTCTGTTTATCTTCACATTTTACACAGCGTCCAAACTTCTTTGGAAACCGGATAGTATTTTCAGGACAAGATAGGAATGACAATTCCTGTGTCAACCTCTAAAACAGGAGCCATCACAGACCCATTGCTCAAATTGTCCTACAATTTATAAGTTGAATAACATGCACGAATGTTAATTGTACCACTGTTTGGTTCAAGATGATAAAAGTCAACATGTCAACAACATTAGTATCCGTAATTAGCCTATTACCCCATGGATAGGTTGAGCTCAGAACGGCCTTCTAGAAGACTAAAGAGCCACTTCCAAACCAACTCTGGGCTCCTTCAGACCCTCTTTCTGGCTGCCTGTCAATCTCTTGCTCTCTCTGTCTCTTTCCCTGACTGTTGCTAGTTATGTGATTAAGTCTCTCTGGGAACCTTATTAAAAGCCAGGGAGGTTTATCTGTGTCTTGTGGCAGGGTCCCCCTGCATTATATCAAGGCCAGTGAGGAGTGATTCATATCCATTCATAACTCCCCAACTCTTAATGGGCTTGGGCCCTCCAGAGAGAAAGCTCTTTCCTGTGACTAGTCAGCTCCAGTCCTCATTCATCCCCTTGGCTTCATGTCAAAAAAGACTGTTGCTCGTTTGTGTCCTTAACAATGACGAACAAGGCTGGATCTCTGGCCAGGGACAAAGGATAGAAAACAGCCTTTTCATTCTGCAGAACATTAGATTCTGACACATTTGCCATGGCAGATATTTTTTTTTTGCTGTCCTGAGTGCTGGAGGATCTGGGTCTTTAAAAGGACCACCTGTTGGTTACCAGGCTGGCGTTCATTACGAGCTCAGAACTATTATCACAGAGTGAGAAGTGCGCCACAGGGGACTTTTAAAGTTAACCCTGTTGATCAGGAACCGGGCTGAAGGAACCACGTCGCACAGTTATGCCTGAAGGGGGAATGAGGCCCCATAACTACAGTGTTATGTACAGTTCTGTTTCATCACTATGTGGATTTATTTGAATATTAGGGCTTTTTGTTGATTAAGAAAAAAGTATTGGGTGGGGGAGGTATATATTTACAGCTGCCACTGACAAATGACAAAGGAAGACAATTGATTATGAAATAACCATCGTTCGAGCCACTCAATTCTAGGTAACTCATTCCTTATTTTAAGTGTAGTTTTCTGAAATCAATTGTTTATATGCATGTTTGTGCAAAAATGATCACTTACATTATTTCTGGAAAAAAAAGTATTAGCCATAATTGATGCTCCAGCATTATTTTTACAGCCCCCGCGGATGCAGAGGAAATCTAAAGTGTATATTTTGAATGAAAATGGACCCATTTTCCTTCCTAAAGCCATAATCAGAGCAAAAAGATAACCACCTATGATTTCGGTGAATGTTGTGAACGTGTTCATACTTTGCATGCCTCGAAATATCTAGGATTCACGCGATAATGGCCGTGCAGCAGCGAGAAACGACCAACTGCATGACAGTGACATTAGCGCTATGTAAACACAACCAATGCCCAAACATAGCACAGATTTGGTATGTTAAGGTGCGAACAGCACTGTGTTGTCATACGTCTTGGGCACCTACTGAGAAGCTGTTCCACCTCTGACCCGACCAGAGCCGCTGGAGAAGAGAGGGAAGGACCTGAAAGGAAGGGGTGGTCTCTTGGCCATGTCTGCCTGCTTGCACTCCTCGGTCTATCTGGAGTTAACCGTGTGCCTGTGGTATTGCCAGGATGGATCAGCAGGAGCCGAATTCAGGCAATTACAATCAAGTCAGGGCATAGTTAGTGCGTGGGCCCAGCACCTGAGCAGGATGCTGATGAGACACTTGGCCCCGACCCCTGCCCCCACCCCTTCCCCATGCATTGGCCCATACATGCCTAGCCCCACCCCCTCCCCCCTCCACAACCCCCCGTCGGACAGAAGCTCTTTGACGCGTGCAACACGGTAGATTGGATTTGCGGTGGTCCCCGACGTTTATTTCACCGCTCTACACTGAACCCGTGCCCACGTTATGGGACGGGCCGTAAGCGGTGTGCGCGCTGGACGGAAAGGTCCCCACGGCGACACAAACGTCAGTCCAGAGGAATCCGGAAAATAACGGTCAGAGGGGGACTGACAGTGAGTGTGGGGGAAGTACGTCGGTCAGAGGGTCCTCTGCCTTTGACTCGAGAATATTGAATCACAAGATGGCAGTGCTCTCCCATCATTCCTGTCTCCTCTGTTTCACATGATGCATTTAACCCCTTCGGAAAGGTAAGCACAGCCAGTCAGCTAGTGGCCCTCATTCAGATGGGCCGGCGGCACACTTTGTTGAAGAGTCATTGTGATTCCACAGATCTGGTTACCTGCTGCTGTCCACCCAACCCAGCCGAGGTTGTTCCTATGGAGTCCTTGTAAATAAAAGAACATGGATCTCAATGTAAAGACGTGAAGCCTCTCCTGATTTAAGTGCAGGGGGAATTTATCTCCCTCTCCTCACTCGCTTGCCCCCGTTCTTCTCTAACATGTGAGCATGCATCTTTCATCTGTCGTTTCTGAAGTGCACCGACTGTGTTTTGACAGATTGCTAGCCTTGAGCCGCGTTCCATTCAAACCTCTGAGCCCGTGGCACCAACATGTTTTAAGCCTCAGACTGTGTGTTTGTGGTTAAGTAGGGCGCGGGCAGGGATGTTCAACGCGTCTATGTAACCACATATTTGGGTTCAGATTACACCCGAGCTGTTCACGGTAGTTACAGAAGTGCTTTTGAACGCCGTCTCGCTATTTCTTCTTGACATGGTTGTTTTTTTTAAGGTTATTTTCCTGAAGCTGTTGATGTCAGGCTGTTTAGCATTCAGACAGGCATGATTGTGTCTGCCAAATATTGATGGTCAAAGATTATTTTGGTGAGGGATGGATAGTTGTTGGTATTTTGTTGGGCGTATGGGTGAGGTTGATGACCTCATGTCTTTTCTCTGAATTTCTGTCCATAATGTTTTTTTTGTTCTATTTTTTTACCCAGGTTTATCCATCAATATTTTACTCTGTTTGTGAATGGATAGCGACCGCCAACCCCACACAACCCAGGTTGTCTCTGACAAATTACAGTATTCCATTTTGGTCGAAGCAAAAGAAATTGGATTGTGTGGGTCCTGCCCTGTTCCTGGGAGGGCAGCATTATCCTCGACTGACACCGCTGTCCAAGAGGCAATCACAGTGGCCTTCGCCTCGCTCCCCTCGCCTCGCTTCGCTGCGACAAAAACACTCCATCTGCTACGAGAGGAGGAAATCACACTACAATGAGGTCTCACTCTCTGAGACGGCTGTTACAGCGGCCTGGTCGGGAAAGGCTGAGCGGACAGCTGGGCCTTTAAGGAGGGATGTATTCTGACCAGCCACTTGCTATACAATGTTCACACACACCATCTTACCACAGAACACACAACACCAGCAATATCTACTCTAACGCTGTGCACCCGTTCACACGCCAATATTTTATTAGTTTGAGTTTGTCTGTTTTAATGTACTAGAAATCAACTTGTTTGCTTGTTTGTCTTTTGATGTACAAATGTAGAGTATATGGAAACATTTTACAAAGCATTTCACTATGTTTTTTCAAACCGAGTGACTGTCCCACTGTGGTACCAACCATGACACACACCCCCAAAATGTATAACCCATTCATAAGTCCTGGTCAATCCACTGCCTATTAGGCCAGCCCAAATAACATGAATAAATCATACGTAAAACTACAGTGTCACCAGTTGTAATCTGGACGCACAGACTCACATAACACATTGATCCAAACACTATCATCAGGTCTGATATCTGGGATAGCAAAAAGCTACACACTTTAACGGATAGAAAATGGCGATAGTTTACAGGTCACCATTTTATTACTGAGGAGTCACCTCTCCCTTTTCCCTTGGTCTAGTACAGAGAGATCAAACACCACTCTGAGAGGATCCCAAACGCCGCTCTGTTTCCTATGACGTGCACTACTTTCAAGCCAAGCACTACGGGCCCTGGTTGAAAGTGCACTGACGAGTGGGGTGCCTTTTAGGACGTGTGCCTCCTTGTGTGAGAGGTAGCTGTATAGACCCCCCCGCTATTAAGACACAGAGAGGTGCACAGCTGACACCACCTCTTGAGATGTGCCATGTAGACGGAGGCCTATGATTACAGACGGAACGGCAGACGGGAAGGCAGGCACAATCTTGAGAAGACAACACACACACACACACACACCCACCTATCTATCCCCTCTCCCTCCCCCAGAACAAATTCACCTGCTATCATTGAAGTAGATGTTAATCTCCCAGCCAAGCGGGTGCCACTGTGAACTCTCTGACATAGATGACAATGCCGGAGCTAAACTGATGCAAGCAGCACATACAGTCCAGTATTACTAACCTTGTAGGGTCGCAAAAACAAAACATCCATGTTCCCTAGGCTTAATCGTTCCCTAAATAACCTAACCTTAGGACCTAAACTTCACAAAACCCTCGTGCCTAACCCTAGTTGGAAATGTCACAATACACCTAACCACTATGGCAGAAAATCTAGTTTTTCCTTGTGGACAGTTCCCCACATGGTACTTTTTTTTTTGTATTGTCCTTTGTTGACTTTTGGACCCCAGAAGGTAAGTAAAACATGCCCACGCACACACACAAGCTGTGCTCCATACATGACCAAGGCAAGGCTATTTAACTTTGACAAGCTAGAGGCCACGTGACAAGTTCTTTTTTTGTAATCATTGGGCTGCTAGATTAGACTCCACATTTTCTTTTCCTCTGCAATAATGTGAAGAGAGGCTATTGAAATAAGGGAAATTATTTTGTTGTGAAGGACAGACCAGAGGCTCATGTGGGAGTTTCACATAACTGATTTGCACAACCTCATCTGTATATAAACTTCCAAACACCCACACGCAAACTCACCTATGACATGCATGTGCCCACATTTTTCTCTTTCTATGAATTTATATATAGCTATATAATATTTACAAATGCACACATGCAAAAACATGGACACAAAGATCCCACAAAAACTTCAATTTGATCTGCAGAGGCAGAAATCAATCTCACATCTCTTTAGTTAATCCGCTATGGCTCTCCACAGATCCTGTCACTAATAAGGTATTGAGCAGATGAGACAAGAGACTGAGGTGGAGGAGCGGGGGGAGGAAGGAGAGGGGGGAGAAAGGAGAGAGGAATGGGGGGCACGGAGGCGAGTAAAGAGATAGGGGAGGGCAGGAGTAGAGGGAGGAGTGGGGAAGGCGAGGGCCCTGTTAGTCTGAGACTGGCTGGCACAGTTCCAGTGCAATTATGGGTCTGTGTGTGTGCGCGTGCGTGCACGTGCGTGCGCGAGAGCGTAGAAGGTTGTTGGAGAAGAAGCAGCAGAGATGGAAAGAGAGAGAGCAAAAGGTGGGGGGGGTGTCAAAGCTAGAGAAAGAGTGAGAGAGACCGGGAACGAAGAACCAGGAGAGAAAGGGAGTCGAGAGACCAGAGGGAGGGTAAAAATTGATCCCATCTGCAGTATGATGGTTAATTACCTCGTCTGTGGATGAGAGGAGAGCGAACAGAGCAGAGCAGCCCTGTACGGATGAGGACGATGAGAGGCTTGGCTGGCCTCCCAGAGCCTCAGCTCTGATTACTAACACAGAAAAGAGGGTTTCTTAGCAATGAAAGAAGGAGGCCAGGAGCTGCTTGGTAGGGAACACAGAGGGTGGAGAGACATGTGTTCTCTCTCTACACACACACACACACACACACACACACACACACACACACACACACACACACACACACACACACACACACACACACAAGCATGCACACACGCCCTCACACAAGTCTGCAAGTACACACAAGTAAGTGCACGCGCTTGCAGGCATAGACATAACACATCAGCTCATTAAAATTTTAAGTGCATTTTATGGAAAATGGATGATATAGAAAGTGAGAACACACAACATAGACAGAGATGAACATCTCTACGTTATTGCTGACAGATTGTCCTGAGTCTCGTCTTAGACCTCTATTGTTGTGTTTGGTCATATTCTTGACCACTGACCCTCTTGAGGTTCTACAGAACAATGCTACAGCAGCCCCTTCTGGCAGCTCTCCCTGGGCAGAACGAGCAGCAGGGATCTATAAAGAGGAAGAACAGTGTACTTTGTGTTATATTTGTAATATGGCGGCTTTAGTTGCCACTATCACTTCCAAACACGCATGGTGATGATGGACATTGCTACTTGCCTTTGTAGATCAGCCCATTCCCAAGCTCCACTAGATACACAGCTGTCTTTTGGTTAAGGAGCGGGATGGTGCTGGCACTTTGGTGTGACCCCACCCCCTGATGGAGAAATCGGGTACTACATAACAATGGTGACAGTAGTGTTGAGACTAGTAGTAGCCTCCCAATGTAGATTCGTTCATTTCTTCGTTTTATAGCAGATTTATTGAAATGTATCAAATAGTTAAAGTAACTCACTGTTTTTGGTGTGTCACAGGTATGGACACAATGATAGAGGTCAATGAAAACATTCCATGAAGATTGCTACAGCGAGTTAAGTTCCTAGACTAAATCTTTTGGAGCTTGGAGACATGAGGCGGCCACGAGGGAGTACAAAAGAGATAATGACGACAACAAAGACAAAATTCATCCTTTCTCTATTAAGTCAAACAATTTAAATCAATGTAAATATAACACAGCCAATGTCAGAGCATATTACACCGAGATTATATTCCACCTCAGGAAGATGCTAAATGTATAGCTATTATGATTTGATTGGCTGAATCTAGAACATAACAGAGTGAAATAAGCAGTTGGCTGGGAACGTTGGCAGGTGTGTAGCGACAGCCGGCGCTACCTGTGTCTCAGGGTGTGTTGTTTTGTGTGTCTACCTCTGAGGTCAGAGCACCATGCTAATTGGTGGTGTGATGAGTGCTCGGTGAGCAAATGAGAAAAGTATATGTTTTAACACAAGAGAAATCAGCAGCATTTCTTGGGAATGTGTGTAGCTGCTGGATCTGTAGAATGAGATGCTAGCAACCCCTCGGTCTTGTCTCATCTGCGTGGCTGTGAGCCGAATGAAATCAGTATTAACAGAAAGGGGAACCCACATTGGGATACCAGAGACCTCCGCAGTCAAGGTCTTGATGTCCATGGGTCCATAAACCTCTACCATGTCCAACTCAAAAAGTTTTGACTGGATTGGGGTCAATTTCATTTCAAATTCAATGTATTTAGGACAGAAAACATCAATTAGAGGATTTTTAAAATCCGTATTTGTACGCTAAATACAATTTTAATATTTAATATGGGATTATATCAAAGTGCACATCCCATCCCATCGGCTGTGAGGTCTCGAAGGAGAGGTCCTTCTGGCAAGGATCGATGGAGACATGGAGAGATGCAACCAAATGCACGTCACACGGAGAGTCAAGAATGCTCCACACTTGTCAAGACTCTTGTTGCTGTGCACATGATGACCACCTTCGTTAAACGTAATTACCAAGTTCTCCAGTCTCCCAACATCTCCACATCTTGCTTTTTTCACACGCGCTTCCCATCATGACCCGTTCTACTCACATACATCCACGCTCACTGACTAGATTGAAACCCTCATCAACAGCATGCACTCTCAAACTCCCACAGCCACTATAAAATCATACACCACAGTAATGTGTTTGTAAGACTGGTACTCAGTGGACTGATTGATAGCGCCCCCAAACAAATGTATTCATTTGTCTCCATTGGCCAATTCTTATTGCATGTTTTTTGTTAGCTCAGCGTGAAATGTTATCGGACAGTTAATATAAACCTTATTTCCAGGCTCCAATATGATGTAATTTTACCGCACACAAGCGCATTAATGAGTTTACGTTATCCTTGTTATGCCTGACAACTGAAACTGAAATCTGTTTGTTTGTTTTTATCTACAAATGTCAGTCTGAGAGTCATTACATTGCAGTCATAATGTCATAATTAAGGTTATCAAGCAAAGTGCCATTGCTTTCAAGGGGCACTGAGCACAATCCTGCCTATCATTTTGTAGAAAAAATATTTGAAACATTAAAGGTGCCTTATGCAGCATTTTCCATTGACAATATATACACAATAATAACCCTTACATATCATCAGTTAAGGTTAAAAAATGAATCTCTGGCAGTCTGACACTATCCCAACTGCCATGGTTGCAAGTAAAACATAGAAGGTCAGGACCTTTGAAGGCGTGCTTCCTTGAAGTGGTGTGAGGTGAAGGCCAATGGCAAGCTTTGTTTGGATTCATGTAGCCTACACTGAATGCTGCAGAAACTAAAATATACAGAAGCAATGCGAGCATCTGACACACAGATGAAAATTTGTGTGAATTTGAATTTGGCCTTTATTAGATGACAAGAGCTTAAGTTTGTATGAACAGTGACGCAGAGTTGGTGACCTTTCTAGTTGACAAGTAAGGTAAGATTAGATACCTAATTTAGCTAGTTGGCTATATAGTAAAGTAAAGCAATTTTACTAGATTGAAGATGGAGAAACAATCATTCAATGATCTTATTAATTTTATTTGGATGAGCGCAGGTTTCTCCAAAGTCTTTGTAGAGACGATGAGCTACAACCTGGTGTTGTCTGCAAAAGATACTGAAAAACAGCAACATTTAACTATCTACAGTGGATATTAAAAGTCAATACACCCCTTTTAAAATGGCAGATGTAAAAAGGTTAGACCAAGATAAATCATGTCAGAACTTTTTCCTCCTTTTATGTGATCTATAATGTGAACGATTCAATTGAAAAACAAACTGAAATCTTTGAAGGGGAAACATTTAAAATAAAAAACTCACAATAACCTGGTTGCATAAGTGTGCACACCCTTAAACTAATACTTTGTTGAAGCACCTTTTGATTTTATTACAGCATTCATTCTTTCTGGGTAGGAGTCTATTAGCATGGCACATCTTGACGTGACAATATTTGCCCACTCTTCTTTGCAAAAGCGCTCCAAATCTGTCAAGATTGCGAGGACATGGTCTGTGCACAGCCCTCTTCGGATTGCCCCATAGATTTTCAATTGGATTCAGGTCTGGGCTCTGGCTGGGGCATTGCAAAAAATTAATCTTCTTCTGGTGAAGCCATGCTTTTGTGGTTTTGGATGTATGCTTACAGTCGTTGTCGTTGAAATGTGAATTTCCCCTTCATCTTCAGCTTTCTAACGGACACCTGAAGGTTTTGTGCCAGAATTGCTTGGTATTTGGAACTGTTCATAATTCCCTCCACCCTGACTAAGGCCCTGGTTCCAGCTGAAGAAAAACAGCCCCAAAGCATGATGCTGCCACCACCATGCTTTACTGTGGGTATGATAGTTTTGTGTGTTTTTGCACCAAACATACCTTTTGGAATTATGGCCAAACAGTTCAACCTTGGTTTCATCAGACCATAACACATTTTCCCATGTGCTTCTGGGAGACTTGATGTTTTCCTTTGTAAGAAAAGCCTTCCATCTTGCCACGCTTACCCCATTCATGTGATAAATACGGGAGATTGTTGTCAAATGTAGCACAAATTCCTGCAGCTCCTTTAATGTTACTGTAGGCCTCTTGGAAGCCTCCCTGACCAGATTCCTACTTGTCTTTTCATCAATTTCAGAGGGATGTCCAGTTCTTGGTAATGTCTCTGTTGTGCCATATTTTCTCCACTTGATGGTGACTGTCTTCAATGTGTTCCATGGTATATCTAATGCTTTGGAAATTATTTTGTACCCTTCTCCTGACTGATATCTTTCAACAATGAGATCCCTCTGATACTTTGGAAGCTCTCTGCGGACCATGGCTTTTGCTCTGAGATGCAACTAAGAAAATGTCAAAATCCTACTAGAACAGCTGAACTTTAATTGTGATTAATCAGAGTCACTTTAAATGATGGCTGGTGTGTAATGAATTCTATTTTACATGAGTTTTAATGTGACTGGTTCATTCTGAACACAGCCACATCCCGAGTTATAAGAGGGTGTGCACACTTATGCAACCAGGTTATTGTAATTATATATTTTTTTCTCTCGAAGACTTAAGTTTGTTTTTCAATTGAATTGTTCACATTATGGGTCACATTAAAAGTGGAAAATCTTCTGTCATGATTTATCCTTGACTCATTCTTTTACATCACAAAAACCTGGCATTTTAAGAGGGGTGTGTAGACTCTTCATATCCAATGTACTAAACCAAATCCCTACCCTAACCTTAACCCTTACCCTAAACCTTCTAGGTATGATTGTATTCCATGTTGTTCTTTGAGGTTTAATAGCATAATAAAACTCTATCATGCAACGAAGAAACCATATACAGTTTAAACAACATCCAGAAACAATGTCATATTCTCTGGGCCCAAGATAATTTAGATGGACTGAGGCAAACTGAAAAACGATCCCGTTGTCTGACAATTAATCAACTATATAGCTAAATAAACAAAAACAAGTTTGCAGTAGTGGCGTGTCTAATGACACTGTTGATGTTCATCTGTTGTGAGATTAGGGTATTTATTTCAAATTTTGGGATTTTGCTGTGACAAATATTTTATTTTGTTACCCGAACTTGTCAACAGTTTTATTTGTGTTTCAGTTAAATTCTACATATTTAAAGGCTGTAGCTTCCTCAAGCTTTTTAATACTATTAGGAGCGTCACATTCTGTGGGGAGAACCCACAGCTACTGTAGTAATTGTTATTATTTAATTTTACCATAGATGTAGGCTACTTGAGTCATACTGAAGTGTATTGCTTGAAAAGATGCTGGAGGAATGCTTGACGCCATCTGTCAAGCATGGTGGAGGTAATGTGCTGGTCTGGGTGTGGTTTGGTGGGGTACAGTGGGAAATGTGTACAGGGTAAAGGAGTCTTGAAGAAGGAAGTCCATCATTACATTTTGCAACGCCATGCCATACCCTGTGACCAGCACTTGATTCGAGGCAATTTCCTTCTACAATAAGACAATGACCCCAAGCACAGCCCCAAATTATGCAGGAACTATTTAGGGAAGAAGCAGTCAACTGGTATTCTGTCTATAATTGAGTGGCCAGCACAGTCACTGGATCTCAAACCTATTGAGCTGTTGTTGGAGCAGTTTGATCGTATGGTATGTAAGAAGAGCTCATCAAACCAATCCAATTTGTGAGTGGTGCTTCAAAATGGATGGGGTGAAATATCATCAGATTACCTCAACAAATTGACAACTAGAATGCCAGTGGTCATCAAGGGTGTAATTGCTGCAATTAGAGGATTATTTGATAAAAGCGAAGTTTAAAGGACAATTATTATTCCAATTAAAATCATGATTTCTTGTAAATTACTATATTCCCTCTTCACTTTGCTATATTTCCTATTCAAACAAATTTCATGTTTTTAGGGAAATTTCTAGGTGAATCCAACAAGCGCTTGGCTTGGGCTAAAATAATTGCAGGAACTGTGAAATCAGACTATGTTCATCAAAATGCATGTGTCAATAAAGATTGCTCCATTAAGGTTTGCTCTTTTGCCTTTAAAAGGAATCAGAACACTGTTGGCCTAAAGGTATGCAGGATTTCACTGATTTTATACGTTTGAGCATGGCAGTTGGAGGATTTATCCATGTCCTGGTCCGGCACTCAGTTCAGGTCTCCAAATGAGTCTCAGAGATATCTAAAAATTGGGCTAAAATCTTCCAGAATAAGTTTGCTTTATTCATGTTTGGGTTGTAAATATTTGAGTTAAATTGATCTATCCTACTACAATCAGATATTTACACTATTCCTGTCATCAATAGTGGCTTTGTGCTGGAAGTGGGTCCCTTGTATATCAGAATTGCCACCCCTGTTGCCTTGCTGGAAAAGCTCACATTTGGTTCACCCATTCACATCATATTTAAATGACTAATTAGAATATACTAATATCAGATGACAGAGCCTTTAAATTGGCTAGGACCTTGTCTATCTAAGTTGGCTGGTTGAGACCCGGGGTGTTCCATGTATTCAAAATATGCCCCATCTTCCTGTTAGTAGTTCTTAAGGATAATTTTATGGAGTGTTCCAATAAAAATATGTGAATGTGCCTATAGATAACTCTCTCTGCAGTTGCATTGTTCCAAAGCCGACTTGTAGTATCTTAAATAGTTTTAATGGCCCAAACATTCTACAAGGGATGTGATGAAAATTAGCTCAGCAACTGTATGATTCAGCATGACAACCTCAGCAAGATTGGTAAACTGTTTGTTGGCTAGAAACACTTCACACCCCCTCTTTTCATTGATCATCTTTTTCTGTCAATACAATTACAGAGTTCTCTTTGTGGCAGAGACTGAAGGTGGCCAGAACAGAGAAAAAGAACAACAAATCACTATCTTTCTTACTCATATACACACAGAGTATGCACTCGAGTGCTCATCCCGATAGTAGTAATAAATCAATTGACGTGTGGGAAAATCACAACAGACGCATACAGAGTTTAGGTTAAGATAATGCAAACAAAATGGGAAAACTATTTGTTTACTGTTCATGATACCTAGCTGGACAAAATACATACCATGTTTTTGTTTATTCTGAAGGGCTATGCTGCATAGGCTGCCTCCTTATGATGTTACAGCCTAAACAAAACAAAAACTATGCAATTCTGACTTTGGCTTAATGTATTAGCCTGTGTATGTTAAAATTGCTACTTTATGCATAGAGTAATTAAAATCCATATCTTACAAATGCGTGCATTAAATGTTACCTATCCATTAAAGGTAATATTCCCGATAAAAGCAGCATTTACAATGATTGGTATCTCCATTATCATGGGAACTTTGTCTTTAATTCAGTCTGGCTGTAACAATTTAAACATTTAAATTTTTTGACCTTCTTTAGTGATCATGTACTCATTTACTACACCTAAAGCTTTGTGTGATCGTCTAATACAAAGCCACACCCAAACTTAGAACTGAATGAAGTATTTCCTTCCATCCATAACATTCCTCTGTCCACTTTCCTGCCAAGTCAGTCACACCCAACAGACTAAACAACAAAGTCAACTAACTAAATGACCAAGGTTCTGAAATGCCCCTTTTTCTTTTTATCTTTCTTTCAAGCTTTCTTTTTCTTCTCTTCCAGCTTCTCTCCCTCTTGGTTCTGTGAGTCTATCCAGACTCCTTTGGTGTTGAAAGCAGATAATCTTGATCAAACATCGTTAACTGTTTTCTCATATCGCCCATAGAAAGTATGCTGTGACCCTTTTTGTGTGGCTATCAGTTGTTTAAAGAGGTTATGTGCTGTAATGGCGTGGTCAGACCGGGCAGACAGCACCAGGGGTTTTGAAGTACCGGCCGGCCAGTCAGGTCTACCTGGAGATCATGCTGCTGGCTACAGAGCTCTGTGCAAATGTTGGCTCTATTATATTAGTTACCTGTACCTGACTGGGCACTGAATAAATACACTATCAACAGCCGGTTCAACTGGAATATGTAGACCCATTATGCAGCAATCTCATTCAGTGCATGATTCAGGAACAATTTCTATAATTTACTGTGATCTGAGAGGGAACCTGGGAATGGGTCTTTAACTAGTAAATGTGTCTGTTGGGTGGAGGGCTCAGGAGTAGTGCAGCAGTCTGGAAGGAAAAGCATTACAGGATAGCTGTACAATAGCGACCCACGTTTCAATCCTGGTAGTGAAATCCTTACAGTGTCCAAGATTCTCCCAAAAGAAAAAAAACTGCAATCTTGGGTGTTGTTTACTGGAGAAGCATTCTCTTTCAACTGCGTACTTTCTGGTAAACTTCCTGGTTAAGGGAGTAATGTTACAAGCAGCAGAGAAGGGACTCACTGAATAGGCTTCAGGGGACACATGTCCTACACTTCAACTCTCCCGACCTTCTAGAAATTGTTACAATTAGATGACGGTATATTGAAAAATTGGACACAAAACTAGGGAGAGAGAAAAAAATAAAAAATGTCGGCACAACTGGACACACTGCAATAAGAAGCACACCCTTCAGCAGCGGATGCAGACAGAGGATAGTGATTCTACCTGTAATATTGACAGAGGTGAATTATGGGTGAAGTGCATTAGGAGAGGAGGGTGCGGAAGATGTTTGCCCTTTAGGCTGAGTCAACAGTGGAGAGAACAGGCTGGTTTGGGCCCGAAGAGAAAAAGCACATTTGGGACTCTACTTAATCTGTATCTCTGAAATATTGCAGTTCACTTGACTGAAATGTCAAGGTCATTTACAACCCTGTTTCCAAAAAAGTTGTGTAAAATGTGTAAAATGTAAAGAAAAACAGAATGCAATGATGTGCAAATAGTCTAAATCCTATATTTAAAAAAGTGTACAAAGACAGCATATCAAATGTTGAAACTGAGAAATGTTATAGCTTTTTGAATTTTATACCAGCAAGCTGGAACAGGGGCAACAAAAGTCTGAAAAGGTTTGTAGAATATTTCACAACTAATTAGGTGAGTTAGCTACAGATCAGTAACATGATTGCATATAAAAAGAACATCACAGAGAGAATGAGTCTTTCAGAAGTAAAGATGGGGAGGGTTTCATCACTTTATGAAACACTGTGCATGCAAATAGTGCAACAATTTAAGAATAGAAAACTGTGAAGTGGGAAAACTGCCCTGTGGTTTGACATAACAAAATGTGGAAAAAAAAGGGAATCATGGACGCCGGACTAACGAGGAGAGGGACAATCAGGCTTGTTATAGGCGCACAGTCCAAAAGCCAGCATCCATGATGGTATGGGGGTGCATTCGTGCACAAAGCATGGGTGACTTGCACATCTGTGAAGGCACCATTAATGCTGGACAATATATACAGATTTTAAAGCAACATATGCTGCCACCCAGACAACATATTTTTCAGGGAAGGCCTTGCTTATATCCTCAAGACAATGCCAAACCACATTCAGCACATATTACAAATGCATGGCTCAGAAGTAAAATGGCCTGGGTGCTAAACTGGCCTGCCTGTAGTACAGACCTTTCCCCTATTGAATACATTTGGCACATTATGAAATGAAAAATACGACAAAGAAAACCTTGTTGAGAACTGTTGAGGACCTGAAATTCTATAACAAGCAGAAGAATTGGAATACATTTCACTTTCAAAACTACAGAAACTGGTCTTTCTGGTCACCATTCCGAAACGCTTAGAGTATACTTAAAAGAAGAGGTGGGAAAGATGCCCCTGTCCCAACTTTTTTGCGACACGTTGCAGTTTTTTTTTCCAAAAACAATAACATTTCTCAGTTTCAACATTTGTACCATTTTCAATTCAATATAGGGATAAATTATTCACACATCATTGCATTCTGGTTTTATTTGCACAGCGTCCCGACTTTTCTGAAAACAGGTTTGTATGACATACCGTTTACCGTACATGCAGTCCCTGCTTCAACATCACCTTTAGATTTCAATCATGCTGCAATGCTAAACCTTCTCCGTGCAGATCGAATAGAGCCCTTAAGACACTAACCCTGTACTTTACTCCAGTGTCTGGCAGCATAAAGTAGTCTTTAAATGTATCCAGTAAACCAGTACACACACATTAGGGGTAATACAACTGCTCTTACTTCTGCTATGTACTTACAAAGAGGTGCATATCACAGGTATCCATCCATATTCCCTAGAAACAGACATTGGGAGAGAAACAGAGAGAGAGAGTCTGATCCAAGCCCCTGCTGTGCTGAGTAAATACAGTCTAATGGCTCCTGATTAATTCTCATCGGGCCAGTAAGAAGAGATGTAATGACCTGCATTTCTGCCCCTCGCAATTTCTTCCTCTCTCTCTCTCTGTCTATCTTTCTCCATTTCTCCATCTCATTTCCCCCTGTTTTTGATTATGAATTAAAGGGATTGTAATGTAATGGGGTACTGTTCTGTTGGTTAGTCTCCTGATTGCCATATTTGATTAAGAAATGTCAGTGTGCATGCCCCCCCAACTCCCCCATGTCTCTGGTCGATATACCATTCTCCCATTCACACACAATGGCTTCCACTTCCACCATGATTCTTCCATGAACAGTAAACCTAACGCTAATCAAAATGCATTCTTCCATCCTTTCCTTTCTCTTTCTGTTTTATTCTTTGTTCATTTTTGCTCTTTGAAGACTTTTGTGGTGGTTGTATCAGGTGGACGAGACAGCAACAAGCGAAAATCAGGTTTAATCACACAGTATTGAGATAGACAGCCAGGTAGACCGGAACAGAGAGTTTGAGGCATTCTCTTCTTTATTCATTGTTTGATGTCTGTTATGTGTTACTTATGTCCTTCTTCCTCAGGTTTTATTGGACTGGAACATGGCTCTCAAACTCAGCTGTCTTTTAACTACTTCTTGTGATCTGAAGTCGTGGGACATTGCGTGAAAAAAGTATATATTTAAAATGTTTACAATAACTAGGTTCTGTAATGTTACTAGTGTCTGAGATTAGACTAAAATCTTGGGACTTTAGTGAATTTCTTCAATGATGATCCCTGCCTCTCACCCATGCCAGAAGATGACTTGTACTTTTACTCAAATGTCCTAAACATTAATTACACTCTGGAGAGCAAGGCCAACTAGCTGTCCATGTTATTCGACACACGTCTGAGACCTCAGTACTGTGCCCGCAAAGCTAAGAGGCTCTGTGTGTGTGTGTGTGTGTGTGTGTGTGTGTGTGTGAGAGAGAGCGAGAGACAGAGAAAGCCAGACTTATAATAGCCAGTGGCCATCAGTACACTGAACACGACCCTGTATCAGGTAGGGGACACTTAATGCCTGTCACAGGGTCACATCTAGTGTGTACAAAAGAAAATGGATTCTTTTTGGAGAAAAAAAAACAGAC
>JACXGJ010005166.1:0-40501 GCA_016801105.1 Esox niger
AGTCACTGGTCTCTGCTTAGTCCCTGGTCACTCAGTCATTGGTCTCTGCTTAGTCCCTGGTCACTCAGTCATTGGTCTCTGCTTAGTCCCTGGTCACTCAGTCATTGGTTTCTGCTTAGTCCCTGGTCACTCAGTCACTGGTCTCTGCTTAGTCCCTGGTCACTCAGTCACTGGTCTCTGCTTAGTCCCTGGTCACAAAGTCATTGGTCTCTGCTCAGTCCCTGGTCACTCAGTCATTAATCAATCTCTCACTCAGATATGACTATCTTTTGTACTAGACACTGCATGTGTATATAAAGCTTAGCCAATATAACTCTAATGTATCAACTAGAGCATCTGAGGACACAGACCGATGATCTACTGCAGGCTAGACCACATGTCGTCACGGTTGGGTCACAGCAGGATGGGGTCATGGTGGAGAGGAACATATCAGGAATAACAAATAGCAGAAGAGCACCAGGACATGGAAAAGGGTGAATGAGATGAGAGGAATCCTGCCACACGATGAGAGGAAAGATGGCACGTGGGAAGAGATATGTACTGTAGAGGAAGTGAAGCAGACAGAGAGAAGCAAGGACTTGTTTGAAGACAAAAACCAACAAGAGGACAAAGAAAAGAACTGTAACCCCAGATCACTTCGTGTAGACGTATGTGCAGGTCCCATAAACATTGAATAGTTACATATTTTAAGCAAACCCAAAACATTTTTGAAGTACTTCCTAGCGATGGCATCCAACCAACAAGCTTTGGAGCCTTAGGTAGCATATTGTATATTCCTTTGAGCTATCGCCAATGATAAGTTCAGTGAAAGCTGCAGCAATGGAACATAAAGGTTCTACTATATCATTCTGGAACACTAATGGTCTGAAGTCCTCAGCCTTTGTGCATTCATGACATGTTCTAGCGACCTTGGTCTTGTTGTTAGTCATCCTTAATCTACAGATCTAGTGTGGGACTATTGTTAGGGTGACTGCCCTCTGATCTGAAGGTCACCAATTCGAAACACATTCCAAACATTTTGAGATTTTTTTTATTTATTTCTACATTTTCATAGTGTTCGTAAATACCATAAGTTAGTCTGGTGTTTGTTTGTTATTTTACATTTTAATAGTGCTTGTAACATTTTATATGTTGTAATAGCATTCGTAAGTTATGTTACGTTTTAGGCATTTCGTAATGTATTATACATTGTGATACCACGTTGTAATGTAACTTAATGAAACGTGACACATCATACAAAATGGTGTGCCATGGATTTTCGTCTAATAGTCTGCGTTGTGTTCTGAGACCACGTTGGTTATGTTGATGTGACATAAGCAGCTCTATTAAATTAATAATTTACATTTTAAACATTAAACAGATGCTCTTATGCAGAACAACTTATTAATAAAAAATAGAGACATGCCACTTATATATCCCCCTTTAAAAATATTATTTCAATGACGGATACTTCATACTTCTTCCATTTCCAGGCCCACAAATCACCAGTTTGTGGAGACCTAACTCCATAACTGGACAAGAGTCCCAGAGTCCCTCCTCAACATGCCCCCTTTAGACACCACTATGACAACATTACCAACAAAAGGGTCCCAACTCCCAGCACTTGGTTTTAAGCTGGGTGGTTAAGTATTCAATGGTAGGGGTCCAAGATAGTCCTATGGCAGGTACACCTACAGCTCATCTCTTGGCAGCAGTACTGTAGACAGCTCTGGTTGACCTCAATGTGGAGTCGTTTTCCTTTTTTAATCATTTTACCTCAATTAAAGGTTAGATTCGTCTATGTTTTCTAATATTTAGTGTAACACAAAGCTGAAAAACAATAATTACATTTCTTTGAAAGACGTTTTTTTGGTCAGTTTCACCTGTAATTTTGGAGGGTACTATAATCCGGTACTTCGGTCCAAAAACAGTGAGGGCCAGCCAGAGGTGTTGTTAGGATCGTAACGCATTCGGGGCTCACCCAGCAGCACAAAGATCCCACCAATACATGTCAGACATGGATTGTGACAATTAATTTCCCTAACACCAAAAAATTGTGTCCCAAATAAGGTTCAAATGCCAGGACCATAAATATAAATTCTTGCAAGAAATCATTGTCCAAGCAAATAAAGTATACGATCTACCTCGGTTTAAACATCACAGGCGAAGTCAACAAAGCTGTGAGCTGAGAGACAAGGCAAGATGTACCTTTATGTCAACAATAATATTTATATTATTGTATGACTGAATATTCCAAGCAGAGTCTGTCTTAAAAGACAAATTTTTGCAGCCGCTTGGTGGTTGTGAGGTACTTTGTTCACTAACAACCAAGAAGTCATAAAATGTGACAAACATCCAATTCAGACTGCATACAGGATTAGCAGAAGTATTCCCACAATATAATCCCAAACCCCAAATATGCAAATCAGAATTAGGATTTTGCTGTATCTGTTTTGATATTGTTACAGGGTAACTATTTCTATTACAAAATAATAGAAACAGCACATGGAAAGGACTGTTACTTTGAAGTAACTAAACCCCAATTGCTAACGCAGCTGCAGAGGTCACATCAGGTTGATTGCCAATTAGCAGTACATATGTGTCAGCTACAAAACAGGTCTGAGAATTAGCACATTCATATTTAAACCAAGTGAAACATCAGCTCCCCACATGGTTGCGACATATCAGTTGACCTGTGACTTTCTACACCTGACCCATCATCCCAACCCACCCCTTACCCCAGCAAACCTGCTTTCTAATGGGGAGACGTGACAGCCCAAATAAACATGCACCCAAACCAGAAAATGAAGTAGAAACTGAGATTTACCAATAGGACCGCATTAGAGACAGACTTCCCACAGATCATTCAGATCCAGAAGGAATAGCCTAATTAAATGAGAACACTGATAAACTGTCTTATCTGTTGGGTGAAACATTGCAATGTGCAATCACTGCCATGAGAAAAGTGCCACGAGTGGAGCAGACATACCCATAAACCTATCTAATAATGACCTGTTTGATTTCCCTTGCCATACTTTATCTATTTGCATATTTTTATCATAGAAAATATGACTCAGATACATTTAACTTTTTCATTATTGTTATTATTATTATTGTGTAGTTTTTTATTTTCCACTGGCTTTAGCAATAACATTGAGAGATAGAGTGAGAAAGTGATACGGAGAGAGACAGTGACAGGGCGAGATTAACAGAGAGCCAGAGAGTGTGATAAAAACAGAGAGCAGTGCCAGGGTGTTTTAGAGAGCATGGCATACATATTCAGGCACAGACTCAGGGGTATGGTTGGCACACACAGTGAGAAGGTCGCCCAGAAGACTGTCTGGCAAACACCACACACTCCAGGCCAAGAGAGGAGCCAAAGTCAACCGTGAGTGAGTGTGTACGTGATATGCAGTGGGTCTAAGTACGGATGTATGTATTTCATCTCACAACACACATTCTAATTTTAGAACATCTGTCCTTCTCTCACCCTCTCCTCCCTCTTTCTCTCTCTCATCAACAGCCCTTCCCCCTCCCTCGCTGAGCAATCATCTGTTCTCTGTAGGGAGGTTTCCAGAATCCCAAAGGATCCTCCCATTAGACAAGAACATTCACCCACATCTAGGTCTAAGCACGCTAACTGACACATCCACACACACACACACACACACACTCACACACACTCACACACACACACACACAAGTTTCTACAGCTAACCCCATGGGGACCAGAAAATTGAAATTGCATGCTCCCTTGCCCTAATCTTAATCCTAAACCTCACCCTAACCATAACTCTTAACCTAACCCTTATCTAACCCTAACCCTAACCTCAATAAATTAACATTTATGCCTCCACTTTACCTAGGTGTAATGCCTAAACTTAACCCTACACTTAACCAACAATGCCTGGACCTTAAAGTAACACCAATTCTAACTCTAAAATGTACTGTAAGTTTGACCCTAAACCTGAACCCTGATCCAGAAATTGACTTTTGCCTCATGGGAACCGGCAAAAGGTCCCCATTAGTCCAATATTTTCTGGTTTTACTATATAGTTAAATCCAAAACACACACACACACCTTCACAAACACACAGTTTTCATCCACCTGCTCCCAACCACTATAACTTTCCTATTAATTAAATACAGTACCCATACACCAATGCCTTACACCTGATAGACAATACCTCAATATGCATAACAAAATAACATGTATTTGCATTTTCATCAACTTCCATATTCACAGACACCTACATAGTAAACACCTGCATGTAAACAGGTAAGCAGGCGCTTGCGTTTGCACACATACACACACACACACAAACACAGACACACACATACATGGAGAAAAGCACATGGAAACAAACACACAAGCACAAAAATTGAAGTAAATGTGCACACAGATACATACACACACACACCTACACACACACATCAATGAAGGCAACACCAGCCTTTCCCGACAAAAATGTAATCTCTATTGAAGAATGAGGTCTATAAGCAAGTGTCAGCACAAACATGTGTATTGATGTTCCTTCTAGCCATGTCGATATTATCTGATTATGTAAAGACTCTCCAATCACTCTTGCACTCTATTAGCCCCCTCTCCCCGAATGCCCACATCCCCATCCGTTACTGCGGGCAAGCAGCTCTGATAACCAAAGACAATCAGTCAGAAAATGGTTTGGATCTAAAGACTCGTTCTACAACCACAATCCTTTGGGAGATTGCCTAGAAATACACACGAACCCCAACTCCCACCATGTGCGTGTTAATCTTTTGATAGATCATCTGTCAAAAATAAAAAATATGTATTTTGCATCTTTACAAAGTCCTGGACATTTGGTTAAATGTAGCAAGCCAGATCATTGTAAAATGTAACATTTGGTAATAATATTTTCATAGATGTTATTGCGTTGAGACTAAATCAGTATGTGCATTTGAATATGCTTTCAGTATATTTATCATGTAACACAATATTACCTAGTTCTTATGTTTCAAACGTTATATTTAATTAAAGAGATACGCGGTACGCTACACCACAGCAATTCTACTGTCAGCCGAGACTTGTTTTTATATTTACACTGAATGTCGGCCAGTGTTTTCATAGCAATTCAACCTGAACATGAGCCAATGACCAAGCATCTGAGAGGAACACTTCCCTCTAGCCACCGTCACCATATAGCAGGAGACATTCGCTCTGTGTGGTCTCAGAGCTGTCAGGGCAACAGCGTCTGAAGGGACCTGCCTGCTGCTTTATCTGGCACAGGAGGAGCCAAGAGACGTTACAAACCGCTAACCCACAATCCCCACAGGAGAGAGCTGGCTAGATAGCGCCTTTGAGCCTGAGAGAGAAGTGATGTGGTGTGAGGGAATGAGAGGCAGAGGTATAGCAGGATGCCAGTGAAGCCCACATCTCTCTGGATTAGCAGGTGCAAGGAGACAAACAGAGGGACATGTTACTGACTGAGGTCTTCTAACCGTTGGGAAAGGCATTGAAGAGCATCCACTGTAAAACGCATCCTGTTCAAACTAGGTACAAATACGTATGCAGCGTTTTTTTAAGGTTGAGACCTCCCCTTGCCTTTTTCTTTTCCATCAGTTACAACTGTTCCATCCACAGCGTCGCACTAACTCAAATCTTGCTGTCTATTTAGCCAAGTGCTGTATGGAAGCAATCTGACCATAATATAATTGAATATGCATTGATGTGCCAGTGATGTGCATGGCCTTGTGATGCTGTATGAACAGCCCCAGCAGTGACACGCCACATAAACACCCTTCAAACTCTGAGCCAGATCCTTCTTAATTAAGACACTTTGTTTTTATTTGGGATATTTTTGGGGATGAAGCCTGGATTAAATTGCATTCTAAATGATCCAGAACCGATAAAGCAGTTTTTAATGCCTGTTTCTCAGCACGCTCACTGAACCCCCTTGTCACAAATACGATGACTGCGGGTAATTTTCTCCAGGGCCCGTTCTCCCCAGAGTGCTGAGGGGAAGATTGGATGCGTCTGGGACTAAAGGGGGGTGTTACCACCAAAGAACAGACCATTTACAGGACCCCCTCCCCACGCCAGAAAGCCAAGAACAGAAGAAAATGAGAAAAAAATCATTTTCCTTGTCATTGTCCATCCTTGGTCTTTTTCAAGTGTCTTGTGGTGAGGAAGATGACCGGTAGAAGGAATGAAACAGCTGGTCTAGAATGACCACTCAAACAGCATGCTTATGCTGTTCCTATTAGAGGTGTACAATGGCATGGACACAATGCCCATCACGCGTTAAGATAGGGTAAGCAATTACCCAAACCTAAACAATTTTGTTAATACAGAAAAGGCTACTTAAAAACAAAATCTAAATGATTCTATGGAACCAATGCAAATCTCTGTTAGAGCGCAGTCGTTAATATTGCCACGGTTTCAGCACATGCTGCTGCATTACTGACAGGACAGAGAGATTAGGGCCCGGTTTCCCAAAGCACTAAGATGATCGTAAGATGCACGTAAGTGCCTCGTTATTTTATCATTGCGTTTCCCGAAAGTTACTTAAGTGGCACGTCACATCGCTCGATAATTAACGAGTGCTCCGGACCACTCGTTTGTCCATCTTAACTTAACCAATCTTAACTGTTCTTGTGAAATACAGCCTCCCTCAACATGCCTGGAGTTATCGCAGAGTTAATATTAGGCCAATAGAAAAATTATCAAACGTTTTTATTTAGACACATTTATTTAGGCTAGCCAGATTATATAATTAATGCGTGAGTGGATGTGAATGTAATTGAATGCAATTGTCAACTGAGAATGAATAAAAACGTTAATAAGAAAAAGTGTTCAAAACAATCTTTCACGTGTTCGAACACGCTTTAGGCTAGGAGGGTATTAGATAGATAGATGATGGTGCCTCTACCTCGTCAAAAAGAACATTGATTTATTCAGGTCTGAAAGCTTGTTTTCTTTTATTCCATTATTATTTCAAACAAGAATGGATTATTCCATTCTATAAAGTATGCATTATATTCCCATTTAACCAGTTATTTGTTGATTGCTATGTGACTGAAGTATTTCTAGTATTATAGTAATTAAGTATTCTATATTGCTTAAGGAAGAACTGATAATATGATGTCGTGGTCGATTTCCAGAGATTCTGATTGCCTGAAGTCCATCACATATTTGGGATATAATGTTCCATTCACACTAAATGTACAACTTCTTCGAATTTTACATTTTCATTCTGCCTAAGTAGTAGTAGAATACATCACCAGCGATATTATATGCTTCTGGTAAGCCATCCAACTCCATCGACATGCAATAAACTATATTTTAAAATGTTGTAATGGTTTAATTCCATTCCAAACAGCAAATATGGCCTAATTTCTTAGCAAACAGCACACATGGCCTAATTCCATTCCCAACCGCCGTAACGTAGAACTTACTATGATCTTTATAAAGAGCAACGTACGTGGAGGTTTGGGGAACAGACGTAAGTCCGTCGTACTTTAATGCTACTTGCATCGTTAAACCATTGTAAGTGCCACGTTATCGGGAAACAGAGCCTTTACTTGTTATAGCACTTATGCGTGCTTACGGTTAAAGGTGTGACAACTTTCACATCCTAGTTCCAAAAGACATTAAACACATTACCTGGACACAGTGCACGAAGACAATAAAAAAAAGACATAAATGAAACCAAGCATGGCGTTTTCATCTGACAAAATATCTTCAGCATTGGCATGCTCAATCTACCATAAAAACAGTCAGTAGCTGATTATTTCTTATTTCTTGATTATTGGGTACGTTTGTAGTGTTAAAAGACACACTTCATTAATAATACACATGGAACCCAATTCCTGCTTCAATAATACATATCCAACCAAAGACCTGCTTCATTAATACTCCATATCTAACCAAAGACCTGCTTCATTAAAAGTCCTTCTTCATTAACACTCCACATTGGATTGAAATCCTGCATTATTAACACTCCAACTAAACCAAAGTCCTGCTTCATTAATACTCCACATTAGACCAATGTCCTTCATTAATACTCCAAAATGGATTGAAGTCCTGCTTCATTAACACTCCAACCAAACCAAAGTCCTGCTTCATTAATACTCCCATCAAACCAATGCCCTGCTTTATTAACACTCCAACCAAACAAAAGTCCTGCTTCATTAACACTCCAACCAAACCAAAGTCCTGCTTCATTAATACTCCCATCAAACCAAAGCCTGATCATACTGGGGTCATTGTCCTGCGTTTCTCATTTGTTACTTGTTTAAGAAGGCTATGTATTTGTTAATGAATGGCACAGTATCTGAAAGTATTTCCTGTTGTGTTGTGGTGATGTCCCATTCCCTATGGTTGCCATAGCTGTCCCTACCACAGCCGTCTCCATTTTGGAGGACCACTGTCCCACCAGGGGCCACTTGAAAACTATGTGGGGGGCTCACAGGGTAATGGGACACATCCTAAAGAGCCTCTCAAGTGAGCTTGATGCAAGATTACAGTAGGAGACAGAGGTCCTGTTTCATAACAGCACCATTTTTTTAAAGTCTTTTTTAAACTGCTGAAAAGCAATGCTACACTAAAGTTGGAGCGAGCACAGAAACAGAGAGAGGGAAAGGGAGGGGGGGGTTGAGTTCAAACCGTAGATGTTGCACAACATGCACAACGGGGGGTTGTAAAGTCACGCTGCCTACACCTTAGATTCAAACTCTCCTCCTCCGCCAGACCCACCCCCTCCCTGCCGTCCTCACCACCTCCCATACTTCCTGTGCTCTGTGGGGTGCCGGAGGACAGACAACCAGCCAGGCAGTGCATGATAACCAGGAAGCGGTCACATCTGGCCCACGCTAATTCAATTCCACACTAGTTTGCCTTTCCTCCCCATAACATAACCTAATTAAAAAGAGGCAGGCATTGGAAGAAGCACGTTTCCTTTCCAATTCATCAGCCAGAGAAGAAGCAAAGCGGACGAAGACTTTCTAAAAAGGTTGGTTCTTTTTTAATTAAAATCCAAAATTGCCCTACGCTACTTCAAATTAAATACGGGGAGGGGGAGGAATCCCACCTGCAGTGATTACACACACCCATATGGCTACTGACACCTCGCTCACAAATGCTGAATTAGACACACATTGGCTGAAAACTTCGAAATATTTTTTTTCCATTAGTCATTATGTCTGTCATTTTCTACTGCCGAGCCAAATGTTGCGGGCATCGAGGATTTGACGTTCAGGGGTACTATGGGATGTTCTGTTCTCACCTGACGTCCCTCAAAGCAGCATAATATCAGCTGAGGTACACAGCAGGTCTGCACTGACCAAAGGAACCTACAGAGACAGAAGTGTGACAGACCCATGGCCTCAGCATTCTCTTCGTTGAGGATGAGGATGGAGAACTTAAACTAGGCACGCACTGTGCTCTTGGGAAAGCTAACTATGAGCAGGTAGAGAGACGGGCACTGTACTGTTGTTGTAAGTGGTGCCGTCGAACAAAAAAGGTTCCCATAAAATGTTGTACTATGTCATGTATTTGTTGATTTGTGCTCTATGTCATTAAAACCACTCTTTAGGAATTTACTTGCTTTGAGGCAACTGAGGCATGATAGTGATTTTACTTACTGATTAAATATATAAAAACGATTAACTGCTGTACACATCCGGTCCAAAATGTGAGGTTAAACATATTTTATTAATTACAAAAGTACGTTCATTACGATCTATTTCACGAGGGTATAAATATGAGGGAACACATGCCACATTTAAAGAGGTAAAACATTCTCCATATGTCACAGTGTCACAGTGTTGTAGAGGCAGGACCCATGGAGCAGAGCAATTATGAGACATTCTTCTATTGTTCCTCACTTCAGATTCATTATTAAAGGACACTGGAACCACGATCTATGGTCAGATTAGACAGAAATAAAACTTTCTGTCTAAAAACACTAGAGGTCATGCAGAAAAAAATACGTCTTCCCACTTTGAAGTATGGTGATCAATATGTGATGATCTGGGTTTGTTCTGCATCCAAATACCCTTGGAAACTTGTTAGTATACATGGCATCATGGACTCTGTCAATGTACCAGGAGATTTTAGAGCAAAACCTGGCTGCCTACCAGGAGGCTAAGACTGGATGGTTGTTAGATATTCCAGCAGGACAATAATCAAAAGTTTTCATCTAGACCAGACGCAGTTACAGTTCACGGACCATAGAAATCAAGCTTTTGCAATTGACCAATACTCCTTTGCAAACCTGTGGGGTGAGTTGAATTTCAGAGTCCACAAGAAGGACCAAGGATAATACTTGTTGTACTATAGTAGGATTACCCGATAATTACTATTATGTCTCTACATACAGTTCGAAATAAGTGTCTAACTATTGTTATTACACTGACAAAGATTTATATATGAAAAAAGCTACCTTGTCACCCCTGCAAAAGGAATAGGTGAAATACTGAATGCTATCAAACGGAAATCTACCAAACAAGGCGTCAAAATCCAATCATTAAGCTGTTGGGCCTGTATCCCTGCCTCTACTTGCCATTTAAGCTTGTCATTGGCTCCTGATGAAAAGGTGGAGCTCTTAATGACCTTGTGCATCCTCTCCGACAGAACCTGAAGTTGCTGATGGTCCATATGAAGGAGAACTTCACTTTCATCTGCCAGGGGTAGGAGGGGGGAGACACACACACACACACACACACAGAAATCAGACAGCATTACTTGTAATGTATTGATCTATTCCTTACAGGTAGGTAAGTGTCTGGTCGGTGTCAGCATGGACTTCAAAACCACACATCAAACCTGCCTTTCATCTCAATAAACACTGACAACAAACATGGGGAGAGAAGAAAGGATATTAGAGAGCTCCAACAACAAAAAAAATCAAGTACAGAAAGAGGAGATTAAAAAAACCACATCAATAGAGAAAAAGAATATCGTATATCCCCCTTCTTTAAACAGGCTCATGTTATCAAAACACCAGCACCGACACACACAAACACGGGTGCCTACACACACAAACATGTACTGTAGACCAAAATGACACCCAGAAACATGTATGGACACACAGACCCTGACATGCCTGAGTGGGACACCATCTGCCAGCCACTGGCCCGCAGGACGTAGAAGGACGGGACCCAAATGGGCACGAGCAGCAGCCAGGACGATGGTGTGGTGAGAGCAAGGCAGGGGCCTCCTGGCTAGGCTGCATACACAACCAGACTTCCCTACAGAGCACCGGCTAGCCAAGCACAATGCCCAGGGACCAGAGGGGAATGTTCAGGAAACCCACTGCAGCAGAACACTTCAGTGTGCAACAAGAGACGGAGTGGAAATGTCATTAGCCTAGTAGAAACTCCGCTAACATCAGTAAGGCCAAGAGCTTAGTAGAACAAATACTAAAAAGTTGTCCGCCCCCAGTCGATGCCGATGATTCACTTTACATGACCGCAGGCCTGTTTTGTTTTACAACCGGATTATCATAATCTGCTAACCCTCCACAAACGTGTCATTTGGGCAGTGATTGAACACCATGAGCAGGCCTCTTTTCATATAGTCCTAGTCAATGTATTGATACTGGTTGGAAACACACTTAAACTATAACCCCATTTCCCAAGAAGTTGGGAACATTTTATTGAGAAATCTTGTGTTTTTTTGGGAAACTACATGCCCATTTTCAATTTGATGCAGGCAACATGTTTAAAAAAAGTTGGGACAGGGGCACGTTTACAACTGTGTTGCATCACCTTTTCTTTTATCAACATTCTGTAAGAGTTTGGCAAGTGAAAAGAACAATTACTGCAGTTTTAAAAGTGAAATGTTTGCCATTCTTGCTTGTTATGAAATTTCAGACGCTCAACAGTTCAGGGTCTCCTTTGTCATATTTTGCGTTTCATAATGTGCCAAATGTTTTCAATGGGCGACAGGTCTGGACAGCAGGTAGGTCAGTTTAGCACCCAGATTGTTTTACAATAGAGCCACACTGTGGTAATACATGCAGAATGTGGTTTGGCATCGTCTTGCTGCAATAAGCAAGGCCTTCCCTGAAAAAGACAGTCTGGATGGCAGCATTTGTTGCTCCAAAACCTGTATATACTGTTCAGGATTAATGGTGACTACACAGATGTGCAAGTCACCCATGACATGTGCGTGCCATGTGCAATTTCAGATTATGATCTGTCAGACCACAGGACAGTTTTCCACTGCGCCTCAATTCGTGGATGCAGCGACGTGCTGTTTTCAATGACAGTGGCTTTGGAAGTGTTCCTGAACCCATGCAGTGATTTCCACTACAGAATCCTGTCTGTTAATGCAGTGCCATCTGATGGCCCAAAGATCACAGCCGTCCAATATTAATATTCAGCCTTGATCTTAAAGTACAGAGATATCACTGGATTTCCTGAATCTTTTTATGATATTATGTACTGTAGATTGAGAACCCCAAATTCTGCAATTTTATGTAGAAGAACGTTATTCAGAAAATGTTGCACTATTTGCTTGCACAGTCTATCAAAGAGTGGTGAACCCCTCGCCATTTTTACTTCTCAAAGACTCATCCTCTCTGGGATTCTCTTTTAATACCCAATCATGTTACTGACCTGTTGCCAATTCACCTATTTGTTGCGAGATATTCCACAAGTTGTTTTATATTCCCGAAGTTTTCCAGTCTTTTTGACAATGTCCCAGCTTTTCAAAATGTGTTGCTGGCATCAATTTCAAAGTGGGCATATTTTTCATGAAATAATGAAATATCTCAGTTTCAGCTTTTGATGTTGTCTTTGTTTTATTTTTTACTGAATTACATTATTTACAAATCATTGCATTCTGTTTGTCTTCCCATTTAACACAGTGTTTAACACTCAATGTTTTGGGGAAACAGGGATGTACATGGAGAGACGTTATGATCCATGAGGCCATCTGACTATACACCACAGACCTGAGGGCCAAGGCAAAATCATAGCAATTATTTACAAATGAGTTATTACCCAATTTGGTAATAACTCATTTGTAATTTAGGCCCTTCTTCATTGCATCAACCCAGTGGACCCAGACTACCAGATAACGTTCTGATTCTGCTTGCAAAACTAGGAATGTCTCCACCAGAATCCTTATGCACCAGAAAGAACATCCTCTCTGGCCTTTTAAATCCATGGGTATTGAGTGCAACAAGCTAAGTGACCATAATTGATTACTAACCCCCAAACCCAGATGGGGCAGGCCAATTACACCCCCCTCAGCTGGACCCTTGGGCAAATCCACAGTAACTTTACCACTGGGACAGGACCAATATATCAACTGTTTAATTGCTCAAGCCAAATTGTGCACAACTCCCCACCACATGTGGGGAGAAACGCATACCGTAGACAATCAGCCTGAGTGACTCCAAGTTAATGGAACCAATAATAAAAATAATATACTGTTTTTAACTGCATTTTAATACTGTTTGTATTATATTACAATCCCACTATAGATTTCTTTTGAATTTATCAAGGCCATTGGCTCTGGGTGGTTAGGTTGGGATATTTAGCTTTTTTCTCCCAATGAAATAGAGGAAGAGGTTGTGGATCTTTTACTGCTATATGTGTGTGAGTGAGCGCTTAGTCACATGCAATAAAATCAGACACCGCTGGCACAATTTTGTTCAGGACCAGACATATATATTATAGGTTTGAAATGTGGATAAAATTCACATTTAGCCATAGAGCTGCAGCATTTACAGAATTACACTTATCGGCTGCATTGTGGCGTAATAACAAGCGATTGAAAATACAGGCTTTGCCAGGCTACGTCCCTCACCGCCATGACATTTGGTACATAAGTCCCTCTCCTCACAAGTTTTTGCACATTCTGACCACTCTGCTCGCAAAACCAGGAATGTCCAGACCAGAATCCTTATGCACCAGAAAGAACATCCTTTCTGGCCTTTTAAATCCATTGCTAGAGTGCCATGACATTTGGTACATAAGTACCTCTCCTCACAAGTTTTTTCAGTTACCCACAAAATCCGCAATGATTGATTTTCCAGCATGTTTTTGATGTTGCAAAAACCTGATTGGTGGGTGTGTTGGATGTATTTGTCTGTGTTTGGGATACACAGTGGGCTAATTGTAATTGAGATGTTAGTGTAATTGGTCCGTTAGTGTAATTGTGCCATATTGCTCAGTAAGTAGAAAAGAATTGCTCAATTTTCATTTGTATTCAAAGAGCCTGAGCTTTCATAGCAAAGTGTGTTTGCTCTTGCTGCCTATGATTCTACCTTTGCTGTTAGAGGAGTTGAGCGGTGCGCCATGCTGCCAGCCAGTGCCAGGCAAAATGGGCCAGTGTGCCATGTCTAAAAGTAAAGGGCAAGGCATAAGATTTTCATCTCATGCCTGCCTGCCAGTCTCTGCTCAATCACTCACATAGCATATACAAGGTCAGATTCAACTTTAACCGACAACATTGAATCGGAAAGCTAATAGCCTATTCCGACTTTGCACTTAGATCATTGTGAGTAAGAAATTCACTCTGTTTTTCAAGTTAAATGTGTGGCTGTAGAAAAATGAATGGTGAAACTGGTGCCTTAATCAAATTACTTCCCTTTAACATCACCTTTTGAAAACCATACAAGCCCCCAGGGGACATAATGTCTCCTAAATATTCAGTAAATGGTCATCTTCTGTTCACTTTTTTCTCGCTTCGTTCTTGCTCATCCTGAACATCTCAAACTGAAGACATCAAAGGGGTTCAGGGCAAAGTCTCCTCTTTTCTGGTGTCTCAGTCAACCTGTCTCCAAGCATGTGGATTCCTTCGTTTTGCTTCTTAATTAGTGGCTTATTGAAAGGAAAGTTCAGGACCTAAAGCATATGCCAGAAACTGTTTGTGTGTGTGTGTGTGTGTGTGTGTGTGTGTTAGCATGTGAGACAGAGAGTGCAAAGGAAAGAGAGAGTGGGAGTAAAGGAAATGATTATTGAGGTGGGTTGGTGTCCACCTTAGTGGAGAAGAGACAGGTGCAAAAACCCACAGACCTCCATAGACATAGACAGGACTTAATTCTTGTTTAGGGATAACCCTCATCTGACCTTTGTCAGTTTTTTCTTTTGTGCTATTTGTATCTGGAAACAAAACAAAGGTGTCATTTTCACACGGTAAAACAATAAAATATTAATCACAAAAGTTGGAAAACAAGGGTGCGCTGATTTGCAATTTAAATGACCTGAGACTGTTGATTACAGTGTGAGTGAACATGTTTGTTTGCGTGTGTCCCGCTGCACGCAAACGCGGACACACATGCAACCTGTGTCTATGTCAGTGTTCATATGTTTCCTTTTGCTGGTTTTCCTCATGTCTCTCCTAATGTGCTGCCAACGGCTATCAAGAGGATATCACTTTAGGAAAACATGACAGCACTGGCAGCGCCGCTAGCAACTTCACAGCATTTCTAAATACAACCAGGCGACACTTAAGCGGAATCATTTCCCCCCCCCATGATAAACAAGTCTTGAGACAGTTAATTCATCATAGGGACTCAGCTCGTGACAGTCAGTGCCATAGGAGAGTGAGTAATACTGAAGGTGATAATACACATGGCGCACAGAAATAAACACAGTCATACGACAGCCGTACATCACCAAAACAGAATCAATAGGCAAAGGAGGAGGTAATCAAGGCACCAAACCGTAGGGGTTACGTGTGAACGCACTAGTTTGCATACGTGTGTATGCGGGGTTGCACGCGACACCAAATCCCATTTCCTGGTTCCATCCAAGTCGCAGACTACTGCTGTGAGGAGCCAGCAGAGGAGGAGGGAGAAACAGGAGCGAGTTGGAGATGCCTGGAGCACATTTATATTCATTACATAGACATGCCTCTTTCAATCTGACAGTCCAGTCACCATCTTTCTGTCACATACTCACAGGGCTGGGATGCAGAGAAGAGGAAACACTGACTTATGGACTAACAGTTTCAAGGAAGCCAAGGGAATGATGTCACCTCCATCTCACCTATTAGGAACCGAGGACTGGGGTGTAGGTAAGTTGTCTACACATTTTGTATTGCACTGGAGCGTCCATCCTACTGCAACACCAAAAGTCTCCTGAATTTTATCAACAAATGAAAACTCCCATAATTAAGTAAAAACAACCAGTCAGTTATTCCAACATGTATTTTGCTGTGACATTAAGACAAATGAAGGCAACAGTTTATCGTAGGGATGTTGTAAGCTACGGGTGTTAAACACTTCTCCAATCGTTTTTGATATTCCTCGCAACCAAAGTCCATACACAGTTGTGCACAAAAGTTTGCATTCCCTTGGAGAATTGGTAATATATGTACCATTTGTAAAGAAAACATGAGTGAGCAGGCAAAACACAGGTCTTTTATTTCTTATGGGATTCACATTCAACTGTAGGTCATTACAGAATGGCACAATCATAAAACAAAACGAGGCAACAAAGATGAAAATGAACTGTCCCTGTTCAAAAGTCTGTATACCCTTTGTTCTTAATACTGTGTATTGCCCCCTTTAGCATCAGTGACAGAGTGTAGTCTTTTGTAACAGCTGTCTAGAAGGTCCCGAATTCTTGCAGGTGGTATAGCTGCCCATTAGACTTGGCTAAATGCTTCCAGGTCATGCAATGTCTTGGTCGTCTTACATGAACTGCAGGTTTGAGATCACCCCAGAGTAGCACAATGATATTAAGATCAGGAGACTGTGATGACCACTTTAGAACCTTCACCTTTTTCTGCTGTAACCAATGGAGGGGCAACTTGGCCTTGTGCTTAGGGTCACTGTCATGCTGGAAAGTCAAACAGCGTCCCATGCACAGTAGAGTGATGACTTTTTACAAACTAATTTCCCTGTATCATATTTGGATGAGCTTTCATTAAAGATGAGATAAAATTTAAATATTTTTTGTGTGCCTTTTTTTAATTCACTGTAAGCAGATATAAAATTGAACACAAGCTTTAGAGTCACATATATACAACATTATATAGGGTTGATACCAAATTAAGCTAATTTAAACTCAAGTAATCACTTTGAACAGTTAAACACCTCGCTTATATAGCTGTACCTATACAAAATTAAAAAATGGTTTGTGCGTGACCTTTTTCAATATTTCAATGGAATATACCTAATTTTAGTCATTTATAGGCAAAAGTTCATCCATTTGTGCTACAGGAAATAATTTTTCTGAAAAAAAATTACGTCATTACCCTAATGCGCATCTTTCGTGCAGAAGAATGCAAATTGTCTGCATGCTGCATTCATCTTGCCATCAAGATTTCCTGTGCCTTTACAGCTCACCCCCACCCCAAAAAACAGTAAGCCACCACCATGCCTCACAGTGGGGATGGTATTCTGTTCACTCTAGGCCTTGTTGACCCCTCTCCAAACATAGCACCCATGGTTGTGACCATAAAGCTCTATTTTGGTCTCATCACTCCTATATACAGTATGCCAAAAGCTGTGAGGTTTGTCAAGGTGTTGGCATAAAGGCTTCTTTCTGGCAACTCGACCATGAAGCAAATTTTTGTTCAAGTACGGTCACACTGTGCTCCTTGAAACACACATACCATATTTTTCCAGAGTAGGATATATTGCTCCTGAGGTTACCTGTGGGTTTTTCATTGTATCCCAAAAAACTCTTCTGGCAGTTTTGGCTGAAATCTTTCTTGGTCTAACTGATCTTGGCTTGGTATCAAGAGATCCCCGAATTTTCCACTTCTTAAGTGATTGAACAGTACTGACTGGCATTTGCAAGGCTTTGGATATATTTTTATATTATTTTCCATCTTTATAAAGTTCCATTACCTTGTTATGCAGGTCTTTTCTTCTTCCCATGGCTCAGAATCCAGCCTGCTCAGTGCATCCACGTGAGAGCTAACAAACACAATGACTATTTATACACAGACACTAATTGCAATTTTAAAAGCCACCGCTGTGGGAAATTCACCTTTAATTGCCATTTTCACCTGTGTGTTACCTTGTGTGTCTGTAACAAAGCCGAACATTCAAGGGTAAATAAACTTTTGATCAGGGCCATTTGGATCTCTGTTATCACAATGATTTAAAAAGGAGCCAAACAACTATGTGATAATAAATGGCTTCATATGATCACTGTCATTAAATGAAAGTATTCTTGCATGATCGGTCATATTTTCAAAATCAGTGGCGAAATTTCACAATTTCTGCCAAGGTACGCAAACTTTTGAACACAACTGTAAATATGTCATAAATTACGTTGGTCAAATCCATGAGTAAAACAGCAGCAAAAGTGTTTCACAGAGAGCTACAAACGGGTGTAAATCAGTTGTAATACACAGAAGGATACAGCATAATGCACTTTTGCTCTGGCTTCAGTTGGGTGTAGAAGTGGTGCTGTCGAGCCAAAACCTGTATGGGCCGAAGTGTCCAACGTCATCAAATCCATTCGCTGTCAAATAGGAAACTCCATGGCTAGCTTCATTTACGGCGTTGCATGCCAGAATCCATTCACAGATGTCCTTTAACCATCTTTATGGGCTCTGGCTCTGCTTACTTTCTATACACCTAGCTGGTATCATCCACAAAGCTGTGTAGGACACTTGGTAACATGGGATTCTACTTATGGACTCAGTCAGTCATCAGTCTTACTGAGACCTCCCAGAAATGATTCCACGGGTAAATACTCCTGGATTTAAACCAACCACACTAATGGTCTCTTGTTTCTGCATCATAATATGTTGACCAGGGCAACAAAAGTAGTATTAGGATGTTTTAAACATGATCACCCCATGCGCATACGTTGTTGAGACATGTATAGGGTATAATAATAGACAAATATTATAACTAGGATGTCCAGAATTTGTCAAAGAACATATTCGATTTAATGTACAGTTGAACAGCTTCTTCCCTGCAGATACAGAAGATTTGCAGACTGCCAGTCAACTACATCGCCTGTTTTCAGGCGATGTAGTATATCAATAATTTGTAATCAAGCATAATCAATAGTGCGTGTTGTCAACATGTGTCACAAATAGCAAGTGTCTCAATATTGTATGTCAACATGTCAAAAGGAAATACATCCTAAACAACTTGTCAACATATGGTAGGGACTTAAAGACACCAGGCCTGCTGGGAAATAGGAGGTGCTGCTGGATGACAAGAAAAGAAGAGGATGGAAGCCCTCT
Source organism: Esox niger (assembly GCA_016801105.1). Lineage (NCBI taxonomy): Eukaryota > Metazoa > Chordata > Actinopteri > Esociformes > Esocidae > Esox > Esox niger. Next base: position 19,136 of record JACXGJ010005166.1, read on the forward strand.
GGAATTCATTACAGCTAGCTACTGCTCCACTCCTAGAGAAGAAAAAAACACATTCATTATGAAAAAAACAACATTCCGCACATAACGGCTCCCCATTTAAATTCCCTTTCACTTGCGACATGAAAGAGAAACATCAAATACAAGGCACCACCCACCACCCACCAGCCTCTCCCCCCGGGCCGCTAGGAGAAGGAGAAGAAACATGGCAGCTAGCAACGAGTAGCTAGAGACACTGCCGCCACCTGGTCGGGGGGATGAGCTGCAGCCAGGGGATGTGAGGGGTGTTTCGGTACTGGGCTCAGGTTCACCTTGTGTTGTGCTTGGGGGAGTAAAATCAACGTAGAATCAATGCCGAAAACACTTCCGCTAATTACTTCCTCCACATACACTTACAACGTCTTTAGCCTATTTTACCATCAGTACTTTCTCCTTCACCCCCCAACACCGCTTCCTTCCCTCCAGCTCTGGTGAGACGTATGACAGAGGGTTAATGAAGTCTGTTCATTATAAGGTCAGGATGAATTAAGCGACTAGGCTGGTAGAGTATGAAAGGGAGTGTATTAAAGCAGCTTGTGTAGACCAGATTCTTAGGGGGGATTGGACTAAATTGATTGGCTGAATTCACTGACCCTCATTCGAAAAACATATTAGAATATGTACTGATGCAAGACTGGAGGTTTACTACCAGATAGACAGAAAGACAAGTGATAAAGGATTCCTGCTTTTGGATGCTGATAATTTCACCTGGAGGCTAGAAGGCTTCGTTGTTGTGAGCTGCAGAGATGTGATCTTATAGCTCTGCTCTAATCTAGCAGTGTCACTGAGTCTGGGCATTAATCTGCTATGACAACATTAGGGGTCAATTGAGAAGGACAAGGTGAGATACAGGGACTTTGATGGTTGGAGGAAATAGACAGCTCCAGATACCTGCCTAAAAGCCCTCTCTGAACCCTTGAGGAAACCCAAATAAGTCTGGGTCATTTGTAATTAAACCTTTAGATATTGCCAATCATTTCAATGAACATGTTATGAATGAAGTGGAAAAATGCAGAAGTGAAATTACAATATTGAACCATGAACCATTACATTATTGTGTAAGAGATCTAATCATGAAGATGTGCTGTTTTGAATCTGGGCAAGGTGGAAAAGCCTATTGTCGTCCATCAATTATGATGAGCCACCAAGAATAGATGATGATGGGAAATTGTTGAGGTAGCGACTGTACTGCCAACCCAGTGTGGCAAGCTTTAATCAAAGCCTAAAGAATTATGTCCTCAGGCATTGAAGGAAGCTGTAATAGTAATTAGACAACCTAACAATTGTAAAGCAGCATTTGGTTTGGCCAAAGAAAAGGTCACTCTACTTGTACTTCACTGACTATCTTGACTAATTACTGGCTGAATGAAATGGATAATAAGATAAAATCTGGAGATGTATTGTTAGGTATCAGTACGACCATTGATGTTACTGGTTATACAACCCTGTCTCCAAAATATGTGGGACGCTGCATGATATGCAAATATAAAAACAATGCTATAATGTGCAAATGATTTGTCCTGATATTTAATTGAACAAAAAGAAATTGAACTAAAACAACATACCAATTTTTTTAACTAAGAAATGTTATTGTTTTTGGGAAAAACATTTGATGCCAGCAACACATTTCAAAAACTTTGGGACAGGTGCATGTTTACCACTGTGTTGTATCACCTATTCTTTTAACAATACTCTGTAAGTGTTTGGGAATTGAGTAGACCAATTGCTGTAGTTTTGAAAGTTAAATGTACTCCCATTCCTGCTTGATATACTGTAGGAATTAAGCAGCTCAATAGTTCGGGGTCGGTCGTAGTTTTTGTTTCATAACGACTTCAGGCAGGCCAGTTTAACCCCAGACTCTTTTAGTAAAGAGCCATGCTGTTGTAATATTTGCAGAATGTGGTTTGGCATTGTCTTGTAGAAAGATTGCTACTATCCCTACATTTCAGTTGCACATGCTACCCGACTTGTCTCGATTGCAAATTCAGAATGCTATTGAGAATTGTCACTTGTATCTGTACAACTATTTATCCCACTTCTACATAGATTATATTTAATACTTGGACATTTTCTGTAAATGTGTGAATTTTCCACTGCAGATTTAGAATTGCCATATGTAATGCATTTGCATTAATTGCACATCTATACTTTCCACTTGTATATTAATATACTTCATACTTACTCCTGTATTTGCACTTTTCGTTAGACGCAAACTGCATTGTGTTGTACTGTACTTGTACTAATCACTGACAAAGTTGAATCTAATCTAAAATAAGCAAGATGATCTCTGAAAAAGACCTTGTCTGGATGGCAGCATATGTTGCTCTAAAACCTGTGTATATTGTTCAGCATTAATGATGCCTTCACAGATGTGCAAGTCACCCATGACATGTGTACAAATGCACCCCTATACCATCACGGATGCTGGCTTTTGAACTGTGTGCTGAAAAGATGTCAGCTGGTCCCTCTACTCTTTAGTCTAGGAGACACGGTGTGCAAGAGTCACAAAAATAATTTCACATTTTGATTTGTCAGCCCACAGGATAGTTTTTCTACAGAGTACATCTCTTAACCATGAAGTAAGCCCCTTCAGCATGGCTATCTGGCTAACCATACATAGTTCTGTCTTTCTCCACCCTGGCACAATGCTCTACACCTACACCTCATCTCCTGTCATTCTCCACCCTGGCACAATGCTCTACACCTACACCTCATCTCCTGTCATTCTCCACCCTGGCACAATGCTCTACACCTACACCTCATCTCCTGTCATTCTCCACCCTGGCACAATGCTCTACACCTACACCTCAACTCCTGTCATTCTCCACCCTGGCACAATGCTCTACCCCTACACCTCATCTCCTGTCATTCTCCACCCTGGCACAATGCTCTACACCTACACCTCCATCTCCTGTCATTCTCCACCCTGGCACAATGCTCTACACCTACACCTCATCTCCTGGCTTCCTAACACCAACTGAAAGCTACTGTGGCATTCAGCCTAGGCTGAGGCCACAACATTTCTTGCAAAATGTCAGGATTTCCTGACAAAGACAAATTGCTGTTAGCTTTAGAGGCTCTTATCACTCCAACCCTTTCCCGATTAAAGATGACAGTCCATAGAAAGGCTCTGATCAGACAGTTGCTATGCGTCTCTTCCCCATCAAGTTGCCAGGAGCGATTTTGTATAAACTAACAAACATGAGAGCTAAGAGTAATTGTGCTTTAACCTTTTCCTACAGAATGAAAATGTCTGAACACATTCCTAAAATATGTTCCTCTGGATGATATTCTGGATTCTGGACAAATGTCCTTTGCTGCATTATGCCATTTTCTCCCTTAACCTATTTACTTCTCTAACCTGAAGAAATACTCAGAGAACAAGTTCTTCTAACCCATGAAGCAATCAGAACTTGAAGGAAAAGGGAAGGTGCTGTGACACCTCACTCTGTGTAATTATGCAACTTGTAATTTTATGCGACTTATAATTAAAATGCAAATGGAGTGAAAGGGAGTCTATTCGGCTTGTTTCAATTCATTTTTTCTCCATTGTACCATTAGCCTGCTCTTTAACAGAGGAACCTGAATAGTTGCTGATTGGTTACTGCCCTGTTATGGCACATTTTAGATGGATGGCGCTACTTGCTAATGGTGGTTATGGAAACAGCTCTGATCATTCGTTTAATTTCCCTCAAGCTGACCTTCGCAGTTGCTGCTACTCTTTTCTTAGGGACTGGCCATAAGGAAAAGTGGTGCGAAATGTGAACAAAGAAAAAGACAAAGGGTCGAAACAGGAAATGGAAAACCTCTCATCTGTATTTACTGTCATAGCTGATACACTCTTGACTGAAGACACTGGTATAGGTGTCTAGTCTATCCTACCAGTCAATCTGTGTCGACGAAAATGTCTACGTTTGTTTGTCAAATGCACACACAATCTCTTCCAAATGCCCTCTAATCTTTTCAAGGGCAAAAGAAGGCTCAGGGAATGATTAATAATAAACAAATAATAATTTGAAGGTAAATGAACAGGTTAAGGAAATAAGTCAGTGGTCAGGTAGACAGTGGTGTTCCCCAGGGCTTTTTCCTGAATCCTCTCCTTTAACATTGACATTTTATTCATTTAACAAACAGAATGGCCCAAATCTCATTGACTTACAAACTGCAACCCCAGAAAAGGAGAAACTCCAAAAGACTGTAATCTTGGAGTTGCAATTATGTAAAATAGACAAAAATAGGAGAATGAGACAGTTTTGGGGAGTAGACATAGTTTAGTTTGACTTTGCCAGGTAACACATCTTCCTCAATTATCTGTATCCAGTGGATTTCAAACATGTTTTGAGGACCAGAGAGCATGGTAATTAGCTGGAGTCTTTGCACATAAAGGGACCAAAAACAAAGCCTGTCTTTAGCTCTGTTACTCTATCCACTTCAGTTGTCTCATCTCCGCTGATTCCTTTCCTCTCGCAAATTGTGTTGGTCGTCATACCTGCACTAAATTGTGTGCCAACAGGTTTCTTTTTCCATTTGTTGTCAAAAGCTGCCGGGCTTTTCACCTATTTACACTCCCAAAACAGTGCATTGTGGGGACTGTCATTCCAGCCCCTGACAACTTAAATTGGTCCACACTGACAGATATAATAGAGTTGTGACAAACTTCAAGCTATAAAATGTCATCCCTTCGTGTGTGCTCTAATTTAGTAGGCTTAGACTACACCACATAAAATGTCCACTAATGCCACTGAATGGCATAAGGCATCATCTCCTGAATGGCATTTCCCTAAATCTAGCCTATTTAGAAGAGTCCTCCATTTTAAAACCCAATCTACACACATGACCACGCTTCTCACACAAATACTACTTCATTCAAATCTCAGCGGCCTTTCAGTCCAGTTCAAACAAAATAGATTTGCTTTCCATAATCATGTTATGTACGATATTACAAATGCGGTCAAACCACACCAGATTAGAGCCACCATCTTTCCTTCAATCCTTCATGCATTGTTTTACATGTTAATGCGGTTGGAAACCACGTCAGCATGCTCCGGCACAGGAACATAGCCTCAGGTATTGCTGCTTTCTGCATTTCCCTGGACGCTCATAAAGGCTCTTTTCAATGAGGGGCATTTCCATCTACCCTTCCTTCCTTCCCTCCCTCCCTCCCTCCATTCAACCCAGCCCCTCCTGCTCTCGTCTACCATCCTTACCCTCCCTCCCTCCCTCCTTCCCTCCCTCCCTCCCTCCTCACCTCCCTCACTTCTCCTGACAATTATAATAATGTACCGTGCCAAGTCGCTGAATTTGGGACAAGCCATCTGTAAAAGAGTGCGCAGCGTAAGCAGAGAGGAGTGTTTGTGGATCGTCACAGGTCCAAGTCTGCTTAGAGAAAGAAGAAGGAAAGAAGGAGCAAGCGTTTTGAGCTCAGGCAAGCTTTTTTTCTAAATAAATAGGTAAACCTGTCATTTGTAACTGTACCCTCTAAAGCACACAGACACCACCCAGAGCTCCTTGGTCCCTACATGACGCTTTTCGACAAGAGGTTACCTACGGACCAACCTGCAGTAGATTCACACATGGAGAAGAAGAGGAACTGCTACAGCTGCTCTCGCAGTAAGCATTTAAGCCAAACCCGTGCGTGCTCACTTGGGCGTGCACTCGCACACACGTGTGCGCAGACAATTCCTTTAGCAGAGCCAATTAAGATCAACCCTTCCCTTAACTTGTCATGCTGTCATTGCGGCGCGCTTACACACTGCGATCAAGGCCAATCGCCTGACACAGGAAGATAATGGGGTGCACCCCTGGCCTCTCTTCGTCACCCCAGCTCTGTGAAGATTCTCCCTCGTTTCTAGCAGAGCGAACACGGCCTGCCCCCCGTTCATCCCCCACACTGAGAAAGCAGGGCCATTCAAGACCACAAAGCCCCTGTGGAATAGACGTGTCAGCCAGGACCACTGCAGAGCTTTCATCTCCAGAAGTTTACCTCAGAGCCGTGCCCAGTAATGGAGGAAAAGAGCCCCGATGTCAGGCTAGATGTGGGCTAGTCAGATAATGGAGGGTCCAAGTGAATGGAAATGCCCAGGATAGTGCCAGCACATCAAGGGACACGAACACAAAACTGCGGCCATTTTCATAGAAAGTTTTAGACAAACACTTGAGACAGCAGAATGGTAGGAGGAGGGAGTGGGGGGATTGGAGATCGAGGTAAAGAAGAAAACACTGTGCTTTCTCTCTGTCGTATTGCGCCGTGATGCTCTTTTCAGTGAGGGGAGAAGAGGGAAAGATAGCAGCACTAATAAGTTCAGCTCTATCTGTCTGAGGCTCGCTATACGACAGGGGCTACTCTTCAGTGTGCCCTGAAGTCACCGTGCTCCCAATTACCACATTTGCACAATCTACCTCCGACTGCACGCACGCACGCACACACACCCTCACACACACACACACATACCTTCCCTCATTTAGATTTCCGTAGAACTGTTATCAACGTTAACTAATAAAAGTATAAACGATTGAACCCCTTCTTAAAGTGCGTGTAGTGCTCCTGTTGCATCTATAGTTGATGAGGGGAAGCTGTTTGTTTACCCATTTCCACCCAGAATCACTAACAACCGATATGCAATCACCTGAATACACACACGTGACACAGAAATCTGAGCGCTGCACTCAACCCTAACCCACAAATATAGGAAAGGCACCGCAGCCTTTTGAGATGTTTCCAAGCCTAATTTAGCAGTTTTTTCTACTTAAAATGGCACTGCTTTCATAGTCTAGACTATTCGTTCTTCAGCTTTATAATTAGATGCATGCAGCTTTTCTTCTGTCATGAGGTTGCCTTGGAAAGACAAAAAAAATACTTGATCACCAGAATCATTTCATAAATGTATATAATGAATGAGTCAATCCAGTTGTCTCCCAGAGAAAAGGCGTTTATGGAGCGACGGAAAGCAGGACCAGCTAAAGATTTGTTTTCCCTTTATTGTCTTTTTTTCACCTGCCCGCAAACCATCCATCCTTCGTCTACACTTTATCCTCACAAAATGTCATTACCCTAAACCCACCCGGCCAGGGGATATAACCTTTTATGAATCAATCCCAGTATCACTAGCCAATATTATCCATACATTAAATAACCAATCACATGGAGCGTGAGAGGAGGCTGAGAATGAGCAGCTCTCATAGCTCCCGGGTGTAAAGGCACGTCACAGAGACTGACATGGAGATGTCGCCACGGCATGAGGAGAAAACGGTTCTTCAAAGCAGTGTGTCTGTGGTGAAATGTTAAGACAAACCTACGTGTTGAGTGTGTCGAATGCCTGTCCTAATACACGGTGTGATGGATGAAATGCATCAGACCCGGCCTTCGTTAAATAAAAGACAAAGTGTGAGAAACTCGTGTTGCGTAGGAATCTGGCACACAATTAAGTCATTACGTTTACTTAACTCGGGTCATTCTTATATAATTCCCACTTAGGCTAACTTTGCATTTTTTCGAGCCCAAGGTTATATTGTGGGCATTATATACTATAGGTTACGTGTGTCTGGATTCCAGTCTATGAACTGTCAGTGTCCTCACTGTAAGCAGTCTTTAAAGTGTCTGTGCCCAGTCTGTGAACAGTGGTCTGTGAACAGTGGTCTGTGAACAGTGGTCTGTGAACAGTCTGTGTCCTGTCTGAGCTGGCTGGTTGCAGTCTGCAAGCTTTCTTGTTCCTGTCTGTCCCATGTCTGTGAGCCGTCTGTCCCATGTCTGTGAGCCGTCTGTCCCATGTCTGTGAGCCGTCTGTCCCATGTCTGTGAGCTGTCTGTGAGCTGTCTGTGAGCTATCTGTGAGCTATTGGTTTGCAATCTGTGTGCTGTCTGTGTGCCATCTTTGTGCCGACCGTGTCCTGTCTGTGCTATGTCTGTGTCCTGTCTGTGAGCCATTTGTACTGAGCCTGCACTGGAACTGAAAAAGATTAAAGGAAATCAAATTGCTTTGCAACTTTTTACAGCCCGACTCTGGAAAAAGTGTTTCTCAGGCTAAGACATGTTGTCCACTTAATAACATCCATACTGATCTGATCCTGGCCCACTGCATTACCTGGGAACAGAGTGCTACAGAGTTGGTGGCCAACAGGAATCACATCCACACAGCCAGAGGTCTATTAAGATAAGGCCCAAACAATAACAGTGCTGTAAGTGGCAGCTCCCCCATCGCACCTTACCTTCACTATCAGTCCTTTCCTAATTCATGTTAAGGTTAAGTGTACCTGCACTCGCCTCCTCTCGATATTGTTCCCTCAGAGAGGCCCTTTGGTGAGTCATCAGATGGTGCCGGCTGCAGCAGTATTCTCCGTGGTTGGAAATGCCAGGAAGATAAGGCTGCTCTGGTGTGAGGCGTGTGCAGATACGCACACAGACACAAACGTAGACACACACGCACTGTGCAAGGTGACATTTTAAAACTAGTCACTGCTTCTCAGGGCAATTCCACAATCCAGTCTCCTTTGACATCACCACTTTTCAGTCTATACTGCAGCCTGTGTTCACTAAAACACTCCAGTCACCACTCTCAGAGACCCAGACCGCTGTAGACACCTGCAGACATCGGATTTGGCCCTAGGCAAGCCATTAAGGACAAGCAAACTTCTAAGTCTCACATATTCTCACAGACTTAATACAGGGGGAAGAATGATGCACTGATACTGTTGATTCCTCATAAACGAGACAGCAACAAAGCCAGTGACACTTTCAGAATATTTTAAGAATGGATCCATCTAAAACATTTCAAGAGTAGTGTGATTGATTTTAACATCTTTGACAAAAATGTCTCAGTCACGAAAAGCTGTTTGTTGCTTTTCTCAAAGATTCAGTCCAGGATTTCTGGCCTCTGCTAGTAAGAGTGGCTCTGTTGAGTCAAAAAGGCCCCCTGAATGTGTGCTATGTCATGTACAGTACATGTACATGCCAATTTGTGCCCATGTCATCAAAACCATTCACTTTCAAATTTGGAATTTCATGGCAGACTGAGGGAGAATGAGGATTCTACTTACATGATGCACATATAAACAATATATTACATATCCAGATCTAAAAGAGACTTACAACATGCATTTTGTTAATCACAAATGTCCCAGACTACACAATATATTTGAGTGACAATTACTGAACATAAACTAGCTTTCTCTAACTGAAGGACAACAATAAGGTATTTGTTTATTTTCAAAAAATCCCATCAAGACATTGGCAAAATATTATTTTAGAACCATTTACAAATAATTTTAAAAAGACATTCAGAAATGTCATGAATCAATAGCTTTTAGCGGCAAGGCTACATAAGCTCAGGAGTAACCATTTACTTAATAAATTACAGAATATGCATAAACTCTCTCTGCATACAGTAACAGTGGTAAATAAAATAATGACTTTGCCATCCCTGTACCCCACACATACAATTATCTGTAAGGTCTCTAGGTCAAGTTGTGAATTTAAAGCACATACGTACTAAGCCAGAAAGACAAGGGAGGTATTCCCTATAGATGGAAAAAGGGGGAAAAACAGACACTAAACATCCATTTCAGCATGGTATGATAATTAGGTTTTCGGATAGTCTATCAATAATTGCTGTCAAAGGTGTTTCTAGTATGTATTGACACAGATTTGAATATTTAATAAAGATATGTTAATAAACACTTTAATTGTTTATTCTTTTTACAAAGACATTAAAAAAATCCACTTCGACATTACAGTGTTTTGTCAAGATCATTAATTCAGTCAATGAATGAAAACGTAATCACATTCTGGAATGCAACGATGTGAAAACAGAAACGGAACTGATTACATTTCAAAGGCACTGTTCTAAGACTAGCTTAGTACTGACCAGTGATGGGTGCAGACATTTGGTATGATAAACACAAACAGCTAAAAAAAAAAATGCTCACAAAATGTCATAATATGGACAAACTTGATTCAGCTGGACTAGGAAACCTAAAGTCAGCTCAGTCTGTGAGTGCATTCTGTCAGTGCATGCTGAATTTGATGAAGTTAACTTCCCCACGCCCTGCCAGACTTGGTCTTTCTTCGGCGTGGCTGTGATAAATCAATCAGCTCCTGCCTGGTAACCAAACTCTCACAGATTAACACACTAATGGAGTCATTAGACTCTGGCACATTCCAATCTTCACCCGGCCAATCAAAAGCACCACCGAGAGACTGATTCGGTTCCAGCATACATGGGACTCGTGGTGACAACAGCAGACAGTGTTGTGGGGAGAGATTAGATAGTGAGAAAGAATGAGAAAGTCTCCAAACCCTGGGAGAAAGCCAAAAGATAAAGACAGAGTGTGAACGGTATACCACCAAGATAATCGTATGAACCATTATTTAAATATGGCAGATGTGGCAGCACTTCATACCCCTGGGCACTGAATGAGGCACCAAGAAAATTAAATACAAGGATGTGATGGGGTTCAGACTCACCACAATACTGGTAAATGACAATATTTGCACATCCCAGAGCAAGAGGTCGGGAAAAACTGTCAAATGTCTGCAGTCCCGTCATTTTTTGGCCTTTAAACACCTCCCCTTACAGAGTTACAATGGGGAGAACAAGTATTTGATATATTGCTGATTTTGCAGGTTTTCCTACTTAGAAAGCATGTAGAGGTCATCAACGATCATGAGGAAGGTTAAGGAACAGGCCAGAACTACACAGCAGGACCTGGTCAATGACCTGAAGAGAGCAGGGACCACAGTCTCAAAGAAAACCATTAGTAACACACTACGCCGTCATGGATTAAAATCCTGCAGCACACGCAAGGTCCCCATGCTCAAGCCAGCGCATGTCCAGGCCCGTCTGAAGTTTGCCAGTGACCATCTGGATGATCCAGAGAAGGATTGGGAGAAGGTCATGTGGTCTGATGAGACAAAAATTGCGATTTTTGGTCTAAACTCCCCTTGCCGTGTTTGGAGGAAGAAGAAGGATGAGTACAACCCCAAGAACACCATCCCAACTGTGAAGCATGGCGGTGGAAACAACATTCTTTGGGGATGCTTTTCTGCAAAGGGGACAGGAGGACTGCACTGTATTGAGGGGAAGATGGATGAAGCCATGTATCACGAGATCTTGGCCAACAACCTCCTTCCCTCAGTAAGAGCATTGAAGATGGGTCGTGGCTGGGTCTTCCAGCATGACAACGACCTGAAACACACAGCCAGGGCAACTAAGGAGTGGCTCCATAAGAAGCATCTCAAGGTCCTGGAGTGGCCTAGCCCGTCTCCAGACCTGAACCCAATAGAATATCTTTGGATTGAACTGGAAGTTCATATTGCCCAGTGATAGCTGAAGGATCTGGAGAAGGTCTGTATGGAGGAGTGGGCCAAAATCCCTGCTGCAGTGTGTGCAAATCTGGTCAAGAAGTACAGGACACGTATGATCTCTGTAATTGAAAAGGTTTCTGAAAAGGTTTTTGTACCAAATATAAAATTCTGCTTTTCTGATGTATCAAATACTTATTCAATAAAATGAAAATTAATTATTAAAAGATTCATACAATTTGATTTTCTGGATTTTTTTATTTATTCTGTCTCTCATAGTTGAAGTGTACCTATGATAAAATGACAGACCTCTAAATGCTTTGTAAGTAGGAAAACCTGCAAAATCAGCAGTGTATCAAATACTTGTTCTCCCCACTGTAGCGACAGGTGCCTATGAGAGTCAGGCATCTTTTTAAAGTCCACAGTTGCTTAATAAATTGTTTAAAATAATTTTAATAATGCACAGAAAATGGCAAAATATTCAAAATGAAGTGTCAACTTGGTTAAATTCAATGCTACCTCTCCGAACAGTTGCAGTACCTGGAAGCAGGGGAGTGTAAACTGAATGGTTTGTTCTCAACCTGAACCAGGCCTTGGACAAAACATGCCTTTTTCTGATCTGGTAGCCTATCCTAACCAACTCCATGCCCTTGCTATTGGGTATGACATACAAATAAATCATTGGTAAAAAGAGACCTGGGGCATCATTTATAACTGTTACATATATTTTACACTAAATACCTGAGGGCACAATACAGAAATAGTTATTCATAAACTTGGCACTACACATGCATCTTTCATATCGGCCTCATGGTTCAGTGGTGTCAGTGCAGCCAGGATTTTGAATGTCCAGGGTTGGTGGGGCAGCTGCTGCAAATATATTATCTGAAAAAAGACACATTATTAAAGGTCCCCTGAACTTGATTATTGCAGAGCAATGTGGCAGCCGTATTTCATTTAGAAATAAACTGAACAAAAATGCAAACTCTACAAAGTGTAGGCTTTATGTTACATAAGATTAAATGAATGAATTTGTTTACATTGTTTAGTGAAAATAGTGCCAGATAATCCATCCACCTGACACATGTGGCATATCAAGAAGATGATTAAACAGCATGTTCATTACACAGGTGCACTTTTGTGGGGAAAATAAAAGGCCACTCCAAATTGTTGCAGTTTTGTTTTAAAACAATTCCACAAATGTCTTGAGCTGTCTTGAGTAACAGTCTTGAGGGACAGTGCATTTTGCACAATGTTGCCAGATGAATAACTTTCTCTACCATAAGCTGAAAAATGGCAGACAGAAATGGGGTACTATCGCCTATCTGTGACAATATGTGCCAGACGTCATCAAAACCACCTGGAATTTCATGGCTAACCAAGATATAATAAAGACTCTCTTCAAGGATTATGCAAATATCTACAACATATTACAGATCCAACCTAAAATGCAAAGTAAAAACATATGTTGCTATTCAAAGAAAGTCGCAGACTGCATCTTTGAGCAACTCCACACTTAACAAGTAACTTGGAGATACTGGTGGAGACACCAACAGAGCAGTTGCAGAGTTGCCGCGGCAACTGGAATAAAAACCAAGGATAACAAGGGGCCAAGGTTCTGTGTGATGGAAACCAGGTAGAATAGAGAAGAAGCGAGAGCAATAGGACTGATGGAGAGGAATCAAACACCTTTCGAGATCTGTTTGGAGGTTGCCAAGCGACAGGAGATGCTAGTCAGTGAATGTTGAGCGTAGTTGATCAAAGTTGGCTACTGGGCTGTAATATGTCCCTAAAGAATTACTGTGAAAAATCCAACCAACATTCTGTATGCACCTGGACTATGACATATGGCCGTTCAGCTGCCAGATCCCTTTGTTTACATACTTGTAAACAAGTAATTGGAATTTGGTTGGAATAATAGTTGGGTTAGAGGGCGATTACAGATTTCTTTCCTGTCCCTGGTTTATTGGTACATGCTCTCAAAGGATCAAATCATAAAGTAATAAAGTCTACTACAGTCAACAACAGCTTTCATAAAATTCACATAAAGGTGGTTCGAGATTTCAACAAACCTAAATGATCCACTGGTTTTTCTCACACAGATCACAACGGGTTCGTCTCATTAGTGTCTTCCGACTAATTGTGGGATGGTCCTCTGCGCTAGACTGGGTATGTCAGGCTTGGTGCACCTGTGGGACCCCTGTGCTGTGAATGAGAGAGATGGAGAAGTATTGGGCGACTGCTGGACCAGGCAGCCACCCGAAGGTCCAGCCAGGGGGTGAGTGATAGGTCAGTTGAGCAGTCAGAGCCAGTCAGGCGTGGTGAAGCCAGCCAGAAGAAAGCAGAGAAGAGCAAAGCCACTGATTGATCTGAAGTGGCATCAATTACCTGGAGCAGCCGAGCGTGAGGGAGGGGACGGGGACGGGAGCTGAGACCGAGGAGAGAATGAGCTGAGGTGACGAGGGGGCTCCAAATTGAGAGAGATCCAGTGGAGGATCCTCTGTTGCCCCCCACTCCTCTCAAAGACCCATGTGCTGAATTAATTACTCTGTCTCCATGAAAAGACAACAGTCCCTGTGATCAGAGCTTAAGAGGTCACGGCAGGGTCAGCACTGCATGTCACCCATTCACATGACGGCGTGTGGTGCGCAATAGCCAACACATACAAGAACACAGTATAGCTTAAAAATCTGAGACAGCTGTATGAATAATACTTTCTGGGCTATTTATCCGAATATGATTTTGTTCACCTCTTGTCCCATATAGTATGTTGTTTCAACGAATATTCAAGGTTTCCTTAAACACTCGTATCAAAATGTTTACATACACCAACTCTCACACTGTAATTTCTTGGCGATCTATATTCACTTTACTGTAACCTGTCTTCTTGAGATGCATTATCTTCCACTCCTCATCTCAGCCCTGATCTTATTTGCCTCATATAGAAATGAGTTAATATAGCTATATCAAAGAGAAAGGCATAAAAAGACACATCTTAATCTACATCTAATATAGGTATCTTAGCTGAAATCCCCTTTTCTCTCTTAGTTTGTCTTTGATTGTCTATCCTTGTCATCTTTCATTCTTTTGTGTCATTCATTCAACATTCAAACCTAAACATTAATATTATACTTTGCCCAATTTCTCCTTCTCCCTCTGTCAGCAAAATCCTCCCACCCATAGTTTGTTCTTTCTCTCAACACTTGCCACATCCTGCCAGCCCCACCCTCAAATAGAACCACCGGTTCCACACCGATACCCCCCCCACCTCCCCTAGTTGGTTCTCGCCCAGATCAAAGTCTCTAAAACATCTGTGATCCTCGCTTCTGCCATGGCCGGACCATCTGGGCCTCAGTCCGTCAGTCTGGAAGGACTCCTCAGTCTGTAGGTCTGTCTGTCTGTGTCCGCCTGTCTTCCTGGACCTTGTGTCTGGCTGCAGACGGAGAGAATATGAACAAAACACATTCGTTGAAAGGGAGTTAGAGTGCCTCATAGGGAAAAACAACGTCTTTCTAACCTCTGTGCAAGTCCACAAGAATAATTATGGGTATACAATGTTAGCTTAATGGTGCATTCTGGGATTTTCAGTCATAGGTTTTAAATGTGGCGCTGTTGAGCCAACAACTCTATACTAACTCATGAATGTGCCTATATGTGCCACATGTCATCAAAACTATTCGCTTTCAAACTTGTGATTTCATGGCTAACTGAGGTATGGTGCTCATTCTACTTATAGATTATACACATTTGAACACCGTATTATAGATCCAGCCAAACATGGGAGGTTTCAAATGTATTTTTGGTTGCAATAATGCTTTTAACTAGGAAAGGCCAGTCTGTGTGCAGCCCCTGTAGTTCAGAGAACATGATGAGAGTGAAAATCAAATAACACTGTCTGTGTGTCTGCCTGTCTGTGTCCAACCTGTCTGCCTCTCACTTCCCTGGCTGAGCAGTTCCAGTCTCTGGTGGAGAAGAAGCCTCTCTTTCTCATATTAAAACCATTATTTTACTCCCCCCGTCACCCTGCTGCCCCCTCTCCTTCTGCTGGCTGGTGCGAGCCACGTGACAGCACAGCGGAGTGCCTTGACTCACATGGCACAGAATCTGTGCAAACCTTCTGACTATGATATTTGCATGTGTGATGCCCCACCACTTCTTTGTCAATTTTAAATGCAGCAATTGCACAATAACGGAATTACCAGTGCCGGGTATTCATGGAAGCCAAACGAAGACAGGATTCCCCAAAAATGAAGACCAAAATTTAGAGTGTGTCACACTGTTTTCTAAGTCTTATTTCACAAGCTTAGGAATCTCTATCACAGATCTCTTCCAAAGAGGTCATTTGTTTGCACTAAACAGCACCCTTGTGTCCAAGTCTGCAGAGAATGTATTTCATGCTGTCCAGCTTGCCATACCATTTAAATGATTGATGCTTGATTGAACTGGGCTTCTGTTCCTCTGAAAATAATAATAATAATTAGCCAATCAGCTTTGAGCTACTGTGTTCTACTGTGCTTTCCTTCGTCTAGTATGTCAAAAATATATATATACAGCTCTGGAAAAAATGAAAGGAAAGATTTGAGTGAAGAACAGAAGTGTTCAATTTGCAGTGGTCTCTTAATTTTAACCCTTCGGTTCCTCACACAAAACTTTCCTCATTGACTTTTTTGGAAAGGTGCAGTGGTCTCTTCATTTTTTCCAAAGCGGCATATAGTCTGTGTATGAAGTTAAGACATTTAATCTAGCAGGCAAATGAAAGAATGGCAGTAGGTTTCCACTGGAAAGGTGAAACCCAAAGGTGTTTCCAATAACGCATCACGCACACACATAGACACCTACCACACAACGTGTGGTTTTAGGATCATTTCAGCTGCTATGTAATCGCTGTCTTCGAGTCTCAGCCAAAGAGTGGTGCACGTAAGGCTGTGAATATTGAATAACTTACAGATAGCTAATGGAGTTTGAAATATAACTCTAGGCTTACCCAGTGAATTCACCCACCCACCCACCCCATCTGGGAATTAGGCTTTAAAATGTACTCCAAAACAAAAACAAGCATTGATTAGAAAGTTCGTAAAAGCCAGATATACGTCAACGACACACATGGTGTCAACTAACAAGGATGAGACAGGAGTAAGAGTGATATATACACCCATGGTAATGACACAATGGGGAACAGGTGCACAGTGACTAATGACAATACAGGACAGGGTGACAGTCGCCTCGGTGCTGCATTCGTAGGCCAGTGGTAATCAGTAAGCCAGGGAGCCCGAACGTCGGCCCCAGAGGGCAGGTGAAGCATGTGGTGGAGAAGGTGTTACACAAATGCACTGTTTGGCTAGGCTACCTAGATCTTTTCATTGCAAATGATTGATTGAAGTTAACAAAGTGATGAAATGATCAGTGTAAATAACATTTAAAATACAGGGCCGTAATAGACCATCCTACGATGCATGAAGTCTGTCCACCCAAATTTGTCCGGTTGTGCAATTAAAGTGGTTTGCGTAAGGCCACACCCCCTCCTCCCTCGCAGGTGTCCCAATTACAGGTGTCATATCCACAATCAGAACCAAATCATGGTGCCTGGAGGTTGACCACCCCACCATGCACTCCAGGGTACAGCTGGGAAAAACAACATCACCATTACGTCTACAGTCTACGGTCACCTTTCACAGGCAACGTATTCACACTGATTCACTGAAACATACATTTTATTAAATGGGTGACATGGAGAAGAAAATTACAAAAGTGAGTTAGTTATTCTAGCTTACATTAGTTTCTCCCTGCTGGCCACTATATGGTAAAACATCTAACAGGTGTCCGTGATTCATTTTAGTGCTGTATTCATTTAACAGTTAGAAAATATGGGTGATAATTTATGCACCCTATCCATCATGTCAGCGTAAAACCTGTCTATGGTGTTAAGTTCCTGCCACTAGCTATCTGATTAGTAGCCACTTGTTCCTTACGTAGGACTGACCGGCTGTAGCAGTATGGGCTTGTTAACATTTCAAGAGAGAGAATAAAACGCTAGATAGACGTATCTTAGTGTTTGAATATACAGCTGTATGTTTGTGATATACCACGCAGGATTGTGAAAATCAAGCAATATGACTGCACACTGCACAGAAACTTCATACAGTTCCTGTAGAATTGGCTTCACACTCCGGGGGGGCTGTATCATAAAAGTACAGCACAAGATACCTCGGAAGGTGGGGTCTTGAGAGATCAATATCTGCAAGTATACACTACAAAATAATGTAGTGTCTCAAGCGTTGTTTGATATGTCTCAGAAAATGTAACGTATTGTAAACAAGCCCTGTGTCTGCCATTCATTATCAACAGTTTGCCAAGTCTTCCGGCACCCATCAAAGCACCGTTTACAGACAGTCATTAGTAGGATGAAGAGGGCGCATGTATTTGCCAGATCAGTCTCCGCCATGGAGAAGAAGGGTTCATTTAGTGAGGTGTCCTATTACAGGTGCGATACAATTGTAAAACAATTGGAATCTTTAAACAGTTAATTAAGACCGAGCACCTGTGTAACAATAATTGTAATGATAACACACACTAACACATTTTACATTTTCCAAAAACTCAATCGTATAACTGAACAAACAATGGGCTTCATCAGGTAGTATTTTAAATGTGTAGTAAACGTTTGTACACATACAGATAGAAGCAACAAAGACAAGCTCACTTAAAACGAATCTGGGTTATAAGACAAAGTATTCCTTTTCAAAGTAATCATCAAAAACAAATAGGACTCCCTACTGTAGTACCATGAAGAAAGCCAAGCCAACTTGAATAAGAAAGCAGAGCCAAGTGCAATCCCATTCTGACTAACAATGTCTCGGAGACATGTTCTGAATGACGAACAGACATCCTTCTCTCTAGCCCAGACACTGTCATAGCCCATGTGTCTCAACTACAGACAGATAAGAGGTGGACTGGAGAAATAAATCCAAGGCCGTGGCTGTGGGTCCCGCATTCATCTGACCTTTAGATAATATCTCTTGTTAAAGCCCCAGAAGGATCTGTAGTTTGAGGGGGGCAAGTTAGTTTTGAATTCCACAGTCCTGTCTGACTCCCTAGCCAATGTTTGCAGTAACGATTGGAAATTGGCAGTCTGTGTTGTGTTTTATGTGTTTGATATGCTGCTAAATATATTGCAGATTTGTATCATGCTTATGTTTGCAATCACATAGACTACAGAAATCACACAAGCTTGTTATGCGACATGTGGAAGGGTGCCGGGTCCTAGACTGCACCAGACAATGATGTCAAATAAGCAGGGACTGCAGAGAAAGGTGCAATAGTTGAGAAGGGAAAGCAAATCGTTGCACATATGTAAAACATATGGTGTGAGCTGTCAGGAGAAACAAACAGAGACATGCCACATCTACAGTCACTCCAGAAATAAAGTCACCTTGGAACCTTCCCAGTTCACACATACCCGACAAATGTCAATCAGATGCAAAATATAGATGTAAAAGACATGCACAAAATTTAAAAGAAACTGTGCTATTCTCATAGGTTGTGTGTTTTGAGGAGAGAGAGGCTTGATCAATAGCTCACCTGCAATGAATATGTGAGCGTTCTTATTGATTGGACAAGCAGATGTGTATTCACAACCTGACAACAACAGAGACCAGTCTGGGCAATACTTTGCCTCTTGGTTCAAAGCATCATTTTTAAGAGCCAAAATTGGCATTGAAGGAAATGTAGGTACGACAATGTATTCTGATCAGAGTGTGCTTATGTGTCAAATGTGAAATGAGTATCCCTGTTTTCCTCAGTTGGGGAAGTTACAGTATTTGAATTATTGTAACTGACAAATGTCTTGCAATCTAGAGTGTTAAATAACTAATAAACCAACACGGCTCATTCGCTGGCAGTTCGGAAAAAAAGTTCAGCAGCAGTAATGATATCAGCGATTTTGGATGATGAGGCCCTGCTACTGCTGAAAAGCTGATGAGGGTCTTTTTGCCCCAACAATACGCTGGAATGGAACTAATCATTTAAACAAAAAAGCACTGTTGACAACATTTTAGAATGCTGTTAACCCATTAAAATGGGCTGCAGCACTTGGTTTAAACAGCAGTTCGGCAATTATGAGATGGACTAAAGCTGCAGGAAGAGACTAGAAACCTTTTCATCCCTGTGCAAGGAAGTTAACCCTTTCTTTTTGCTCCCAAGGACAAGTCAAATGACCTGGTAAAATATGGGTAAATGAATGTTGGCCATATCAATATCAAACAGTTTGATGTGAGTTTCTTAATGGGTGCATGCCAGCGTGCGGGACTTGCCTGATGAAATCCTCCACTGCCCAATCATTTATTACACAGCGTTATTGAGCGTGAGAATGCTTCCTTTGAAATCGTTTAACAAGGCATGCACAAAATAAGGTGTGCCTCATATACATTATCTACTGGAACAATGTATAATTGGGAACATAATACTGTATCTCTATGTGAAAACAATGTGTAAGTTTCGATTTCTCGGCTTCAGAAGAAAAAGAGTGCACTGACCACACCTCTAAGTTCAGTAATGCCATTACACTGTCGGCCTATGGCCACGTTGACCACACTCCTAAGTTCAGTAATGCCATTACACTGTCGGCCTATGGCCACGTTGACCACACTCCTAAGTTCAGTAATGCCATTACACTGTCGGCCTATGGCCACGTTGACCACACTCCTAAGTTCAGTAATGCCATTACACTGTCGGCCTATGGCCACGTTGACCACACCCCTAAGTTCAGTAATGCCATTACACTGTCGGCCTATGGCCACGTTGACCACACTCCTAAGTTCAGTAATGCCATTACACTGTCGGCCTATGGCCACGTTGACCACACTCCTAAGTTCAGTAATGCCATTACACTGTCGGCCTATGGCCGCATTGACCACACCCCTAAGTTCATTAATGCCATTACACTGTCGGCCTATGGCCGCATTGACCACACCCCTAAGTTCAGTAATGCCGTTACACTGTCAGCCTATGGCCGCATTGACCACAACCCTACGTTCAGTAATGCTGTTGTCTGTTGGCTTAGTAGTCTGTCGGCCTATGGCCACATTGGCAATGCATGTCATATGATAAGCTGCTAAATGGACTCACGTGGCCAATATTCTGTGAGTGATAATCAAATACAACTAAAACTAATGAAATGTTAATTTGATAATACAATAAATACACAATCTGGTATCCCAGTATCTGCTTGAATCATCAGAGTGTCAGGCAAATATAATTAGACCCAGCCTACTTCATTAGTAATGGCTTGTCATTGGCAAAACATTTATCCTGGAAATCTACATTTATTCAATTATAACTATTTGAAAATATAATTGATTTTCTAACTTAAATGGTAAGTGCATTGCAATTACAATGGACATTCATTAGATTTAGTGAAGTTTCACAACATTTGAAGAAAACAAACACTACAGGAATTTACTCACAATAAAAGAAATTAAAAAAAACTCTAATTTGTAAACGGTAACCAATTATCCATGGGTTTGCCATCAAGGCCTTCAAAGGGGGATCACATATCAATTACACAGATACAAGTAGTTTTAGGAGACTGCAGCTCACTTGACAAGACCTAAGCACTTGTTATGGAATCAATTCTCACAGGGGGCTGTATGAAA
This sequence comes from Esox niger, assembly GCA_016801105.1. Taxonomy (NCBI): domain Eukaryota; kingdom Metazoa; phylum Chordata; class Actinopteri; order Esociformes; family Esocidae; genus Esox; species Esox niger. The sequence goes on from JACXGJ010005166.1 coordinate 40,117, forward strand.
AAATACAATAAAAATTGCATTTACTTTGGATAACAGCTAAATGACTTCACTGTAAATGATCAGATGCCAATGGAAACATTGTCAGAGCTAAATGCTTTTACTTCCAAGACTAGCACACATGGGTCAACAATATCCCAACAGTCTAATAGAATGATGGCCTGATCACGTAGTCTAGTACACTGTAGGTGTTGTGGCAATTTCTTAACTAATGTATTTTGGAGACATGTTTGCTTATCTATTACATGGTATGTAACTCTGGTCTTTGGTTGTGACATGCATCTGTATTATTTCAGACAATCATTAGGTTCTCTGACCAACTGCTTAACTGCCTAAACCATTAAGGCTATCTGTCCTTGGTTCCTTAGGAATGTGAGTGTTGGGGGAC